>UYYF01004493.1:8058-61505 GCA_900618365.1 Thelazia callipaeda
CATAGTACTATGGTTGTAGTCAAGAAGTCATTGTCAAGAATTCATTATGATTACTTTTCAGTTGTTGCTATGGAAAAGTTACATCAATATTTGCTCAAGAAGTTCATACTATTTGAAAACTTTTGGCTTAATACTTTACTTTTTTCGTTCAAGAAAAAATTTAGCAATAATAATAATAACAATAATAATAATAATAATAATAATAATAATAATGTAATACGCAATTTTAACAAAAACAGTTGTATGAAGCATTTACTGCGAATGAATGGATTTAGTTTGTAAATTAAAATGCACTAAGAAGAAATTCATTAGGGACAAATAACAATCCGTATATTTGAAGTACCAATTTGCTGCAATCAATAGAATTAGATGTGTTTTTTTTCTTATTTACATATATTTGTTATTTACTTATTTATTTAGTTCTTTTCTATTTTTCGCAAATTGCTTATAAAATAAGTGCTTTATTCAAATGGTACTTATTTATTCAAATCCAGACAGCTAATATTTCCACATGTAATTAGTTTATACATATTGAAATGTACGAGCTGAATAATTAAATACTTTCATTCAAAGAACGCACATGGAGACAAATGGATATAATAATAAAAAAGAGGGAAATATTTAAAAAATTTATTCCATCACTGATCACAATATTAGTTTATAAACATGGCGAGAACGAGAAAAAAATTGGATTGTAAGACTTAAGTCTTAAGTCGAAACTTCGCTTTCAAATAATAATAAATATTCATTATTGTTTCAATCACAGAATTAGAATTCATTTCCCTAATTTGAATCAATTTCATTTTTCTACAAATTATTCTTTGCTATTTTATTTCCATTTTTTGAAGCACTGAGGGGATGGAATATCTGATGGCAATATATAGAGAGTGAATGTTTGCTTACAGTCAAATAAAATACTTTTACACCAGTGAAAGCTGCTGTTATATAAATAGATGTCGTTCTTGGCATTCATTTAAGAATTCCAATTTCTTTTGCATTACTATAGCCAATGATAGAATCGCAAATGTGCATTTTTCTACATTTCGAATGTAATTTGTTTTTCGACTTAGTAACACTTAAAGTACAGATCTTTAAAGTAAGTAAAGTATAAGTTTGAAAAGTTTCAAAGTTTCATTTACTTCTTGCATGATTCATTACTTTTTAAGAATGAAATAGCTAGGCTTCTGGTTTTATTTGATAATGAAGAAAATTCTTTGTCATTTTATTTTTTGCTAGCTAAATTGTTGAAGTGTAAAACTGATACTGAGATAAAGATGATATGCTATCAAATAAAACCAGAAGCCTAGCTTCTGGTTGTATTAGCAATGAATATAGATACCATATAAATTAGCAGAAAGCTCAATGAGTAATGAAGGAGGAAATTTAATGTTTACAAAATATTCATTACTTTTTAGCTATAAGATTTTGTATTGCAAGTGTTTTTATTTATTTATTGTGATAGTGAAAGTTCACGTGGAGCGAGTTGTTATGCATAAAACAAAAGAAATGACTAATAATTAGTTTGGATAGAAACATGCGAAGTAACTTAGAAGCAAAACAGACTTCTAGTCAAAAACAGCAAGTAATGAAAAATTAGTCAACATTACGTGGCATAAAATTAGCGCTTAGCCATCATTAACTGCGCGTACCATTTCTGCATCACTTTCAGTATTCATATTCCATTTGTATTTCTACTCATACAAAGCTATGAAGAATAATCGAGAAGCAAAATAGAAACAGGCAAACAAAGTCAATAATAATATGAGATATTAATTACTCTTTAAAACCCTTAAAAATGGATATCGTGCAGAAAAAATGCATTGTTTAGACAAGAAAGCACAGAAAGTGAAGTGATAATAAGTAATTAATAAATTTTGGATTAGTTGTCAGTTAGCAACTGGCAAGCAAGTTAACGCATAGGTAAATTATTTTAATTGCATTTAAGTCTCCAAAATTGATTGACTGAAACAATTTCCCTCAAATAAAATAGTAAAAGTAATGCATGCGGAAGTGAGAGAATAGGATTAAGTTAATTAATTTTGCGATAATTATTGCAACAAATTTAAAGCTATCAAATTTGTTTGCTAGTCATAGCTGTAAAATGTAATTGCGCATTATCACTTATGCTTACTCTCATTAGAGTAATTTTTTGTTGTGTTGCTTGGAAACAGCTGATTGTATACAAAAGTATTGTACATACAAATGCTGTTGGTATGCATAAATATTAGTGCTAGTTAGAGTATTCAAAATTTTGATCACTTACACAATTTAAAAAATAATAATTTATTTTTAGTGGTGATAGAAAATAAAATCGATTATTTTTTAATGCTAGAAATACTTATTTATTTATGTATTACTGAACAAAATCATTGCTTCCATTGGTGCAGCAATGAATGACTCACTTTTACTTTTCAATTTTGAATTGTGAAGGAGGCAATGAATGGCACGATAAGAAAGCGCTGCGCTGCGAATGTTATTGAAACTATTTATTACATTTATGAATTATCCAAGCACAATAACAGTATGAATGTCTGAGATAAAAATTTTTTTGTACTATTTTTGAAATGAAAAAATAAATTCCTTTAATTTTACGAGAAGGAATTCTTCTTCACAGCCATCTATTTAACTCTACAAGTTATCATTAATTGTGTGCTATGTGCTTGTAAAATTGACACGTTACTATGTGTGACTGAAAAAAAATCAGCACTGCAAATATTTATTTATTAATTTACCTTTCATATGACTGCAATGCATTTTATCTGTTTCATTTACTGTTTCATCATTCATTACAAGCGTAAACATCAACGTGTTGTATATTTCTTTCTTTTTTGAGACTGAAATATTTGCAAGCTGAGAAGGACGAGTTGCAGCTTGCAAACAATCATTTGCTTCTTATTTGTTGACTTAAATATTTTGCGGAGAAAAAGTATTGCATTAAATCTTCTTATCAATCCATCGAGAATACTTTTGTGTACTTTTTTCGTAAATTTTATAATCATTGCTAGCCTTTTTAACCCACAATAACCAAACCGAACAATTTTCTCATCAACATAATTACAAATGTTTTCTATTTCCACTTAATGAAACATTGTAATGTCTCTATAATCACTTCAAATTTATTAGCATATTTAAAACTTTTTATGATACTTTGAGAACACTTCTTTTTCTATAGCTATTCGTTCATTTTCTGCTTGCAAAACTAATCTTCAACATAAGTATGCTCAAACTGCTTCATCTTCTTCGCATTAAAATAAATTTTCATCAAGTGTTGTTAAGTCTTGTGCTCGGTTCACCTTTACTTCTCTCAATGCTATCAAGCGGAATTTTTGTGCATATAATGAACAATTTCAGTTAGAATATGAATTGGTAATTATTTCACTGATTGATCAGTTTTGTTAATTCAATTTTGTTAGCAAGTATTTTTCTATTATCCACTCTCAAGTTATTGTGGGAATTATTTTTATCCTTCACGTTTCTAACGAAATGATAATATACTTTTAGAGCTGTTACTTTTTAATCATCAAACTTTTCTTCTAATATATTCCATCCAACATTTTTGATTGTTATTGTGATAATATATCAGTGGATGATTAATTAATATGAGTATTAGTGGTTGGTTACTACCGTTGCTATCATTGATAGTACTGAACAAAGAGGTGAAGGTCAATCAACTTATGGATAATCAATCATTATATTATATTCAATTCATCTTTAACTCATCATTTGCATTTGAAATTTGAAGCATGCATTCATTCCTGAGTAGTAAAAAATTCAAAGAATTTTAGTATGTCTGTGCAATAATAGTATGGCTAAGACTACTTTTTGCACTTGTTCATTCAGTTTTTGTAAAAGCAGGAAAATATAAAGTGGATTATTTAATGTGCAACATTACATCTAGCAGTAGCAATAAAATAAATGATTACTTCGAGATGGCAAAAAAGCATTCAAAATAAAGTTGATGAATGGCTTTTAAAAGAATTAGTTATTCATTTTATTCACTTTTACCATAGCAAATAATTTTCAAAGTAAAAATATATTCACTATGCGTTTGATCTGATGGAATGTATCGAGATGAGATAAGTTGCGCTCTTAAAATCTGATATAATACATGAATGGGGAAGTATGCAGTTACTTTATTTGATGTTTTGAATTATTTGAATAACGTTTAATTCATAGTTTCGCTGTTGTGTACTCACTTTGGACTATTTATGTTGTCTCTCGTTAATGCTGCTGGTGTTAAGGTTTTCTTGGTCATTATGCGAAAAAAATTTTGGTAGCAAAAAGTATTAAAAACTAATTTTACACAAATCAAGTATTTTTTTTTTGTTATTTTTTGCAAATTACCGCACAAAATTGTTAAATTGCTCACCTATCAATGTTTACTTTTTGTCCTTTGCAAATTATGAATAATTAAAAGTTACTCTCATTATTGTTAATTTTATTGCCTTTTCGAACGCAATCATTTACTGGATATGACACTTTGAATATTCATCTTACCTTTTACTTTTTAGAGTAATAACTAAAGATGAAATATAATTTTTTTAAATCTGAATACTTGTGCTGTTAAATTGTGATGCATATTTCAAAGTATAAAGGCTTAAAATGATGTGTCCTATCTTTGTATCATTGTTAACAAATTCATTTAATGAAAGAAGGATTTTGAAAATTTATCTCATCTTTCCCAATTCTGTGTGCTAAATTTTGGTAGCAAAAAGTATTAAAAACTAATTTTACACAAATCAAGTATTTTTTTTTGTTATTTTTTGCAAATTACCGCACAAAGTTTGGAAGTGCCCCTTTTTGATTGTGCAGATCTCCGTCAAAACAATATTCATCTACTTTATTCATTCAATATAGTAAGCATTATTGAATTAATTTTTCAATATTGATTTTGCAGGTCTCAAATCATTAAATCGGAAGTTCTGGAATCTCGTTAGTTCTCAGTTAGTCTGTATTTTTAATCCATCTCGACAAGCAAAATGGAACAAAAATCTTGACTCAACTAATTTTCACTGAGAAGAATGTAAGTCCTGATAAATTCTATCTATGTTTGAACTACATGACCCGACTAAGTTTATACACAGCCAATGTGAATAAAAAACGTACTCTGAATATGCAAAGAGCGGACTTTGTGCCATGCTGTAACAGTTTGGAAATGCCCCTTTTTGTTTGTGCAGATCTCCGTCAAAACAATATGCTATTATTTCAAGAATTACTCATTCTCGTAATCCTAATAGCTTTATATTTATGCTGTTATGCTCTTTCACGTACAGGACATTGATTTGAGCACTGTTGACTATGTAATGACTTAGATGCACGTTGTAATGACTGTGTAATGAACCTTAGACCTTTGATTACAGTCTTACTCCTTAATTCACTATACATTTGATGTTTGTTTCCCTCATTAAAGCCATCAGTTTCAAGTCTAGCGGTGGCTGGATACTGAAGTGATATTTGATATGCATCAAATAACAAGCAGTAATTAACATGTAATCCATTACATGATCCAAATGCACATCTCTTGAATACGCTGCATCAATCTATAGACGGTTATTAGAAACGTGGGATAAAGTTCAAAGCTTTAGAAATATAGTGAAAACAGTACTGCTTGAATAAAAGACTATTAAAAACGGTTGATTTGTGAGAGGAGAGGAGAGGTAATATAGGCAGATATGCGTTAGTTCACGTACTAAACCTTGAATTTTCTATCTTTTCAAAAGAAAGACATGCACAGGCGCGGAGAAAATATGCCAAATTGTTTCGTGATAACAAAAAGTATGCATTTCCTGGAATTCGCTCCAAGGTTTGAGTTTAATAGAAGACTGCATTTCTATCAGCTCATGTTATCAGTGCATTGATAATTCCGATGGAATGTTCATTCTTAATTCAACGAGTCCACGTGTTATATACATACTTTTGAGAGCCTTTATTTAAAATCTTTGCGCAGTGCTGCCCTTGCAAATTAATTACGCATGCACGTAAAGATTATTCAGAGAAAAGGGTAAAGGAAGAAGAATACAATCAATTATTCTTTCCTCAACATTGAGTGGATGATGAGTAATATATATCCTATATGTATGTACGTATGCGTGTGTGTCTGTGCGTGTGTGTGTACATGTGGGTATGTCTAAGAACTGCAGCATTCTCACATAAAGCGTGCAAACACAAACAAAGCAGTATTGATGTGACTGTACATCCTAGCACTATGTGGTCTGTTGTGGACTGCCTGTCTGTCTGCACCGCACACACACATCAGTCAAAGATTGCTAAATGCAACTTCAGAATATAATAATTAATTTGTCATCAGAAGTGCATCATATTTCACATGTCACTACGAGATCTCTCCTTCGTTCATCATTGCACTGAGCACTTGTTTATTCTTCACGATAAGTAATGCAAGTATTCTGGTGCTGCACTGTAGTCATTATCAGTAGTAGTCTTGTCAACTTACCATCACCACTGTCGCTTGTGTTCCATCTTAAATTATTTAGCACTTTGCTTTCTCTCACGCATAACAGTATGAAAAGATAATGAATGGATAAGAAGGCATTTATCTGAATTAGATCACTCTGACAAAACCACACTATGCTTTTATTCGAGTTAGATCACTCTGACATACGACTGTATTATTGCTTTGATGTCATAAATGTATCTTCAACATTCTCACAATCCTTTGCTCTTGTCCAGTAGTACTGGTTGATAGGCTGAATATATCTCAACAGCGTAGCGTTTATCATCCGACATGTTTGTCCAGTCACTGCAATGAATAAAATTATGCATACGTTAATTGACATGTTTTACTATTCATCTTTTTTTCTGTATTATTACCAGTTCTTCATAAGATGTAAAAGATGAATTTGATTTAAGATGAATTCATCTATTGTATTTTTTTATCTTTATTTGAAATTGATAATTTTTGTATTCGTTTAGAAAATTTGATACTTGCGACGAATAATTCATTTGATGATTACATTTACCAGAAATGATTGAAATGGAGTACAGTGATGGTGGAAATGCGATGACATTGGCGAATAAGAATCGTGTTGCAAGTAAAAAGATTTTCGAGCAATTACAACAGGTTCGTATTTTGCAATGTGGATGTATATTCAATAGTTCTCTTTTCGTCTACATTTGGTAATGAACTTTATAGAGAGCATATTTTATCTTTTTGGTAGTTTATTTTTTAATAAAAAAGCCATGAACTATTTGTACTCATCTATCTATCTTAAATATATTCATGATTAGCTATATTCATTTATAGAGGAAAATTCAAGCAGTATTTTTGAACACTGTTTTAATTTCACTGATAGCAATACGATGCTTGATTTCTTTTGTAAGCAATAGTTAAGAAAGGAAAGTTCTCCTTATGACTCAGAAATATTTATTTCCATTCAAAAGGACTAAACAAAGTTCTCTGAGAAAAAGTTCAGATGACCTACTTGAGGTATCATCTATTTATTCTTATGTATCCTGCCAGTTCTCTGCAGGTCTGGATGAATGAATTGTAATTAGAAATTAAAAATATAATGTTATGAAGTAATTCGTTGTATTTTCAGTCAACTCGTACTTCAAATCATATTACTTTATCTGACGGCTTCATGTTACATAGGCAACCTTCAGGTGCTCAGAAACGAATACGGCAACGCCAAGAGCAGAAGTAACTTTATTTTGCAATTTATGTGCCATTTCATAAGCAGCACCTTTATGAAGTTTATTAAAAATATAAGATGAGAAAAAGCTTAGCTATAAAATAAGTCATATAATTATAGAAATGGAGTTAGCGAAAGATCTCAGAAAGTCACTTAAGCAAATTATAATTCAGATTTTTTAATTTTCAATTTACGTAATACTCAAAATCTGATCTGGAAAACTTCTTCAAGCAATAGTGGTGTTACTAGTTGAATGGAATTTTGTTTGATATCAACATTCGAAATTTGTTAGGAAGAAGTAAATAGGAAAGTACACTTCCAAGACTGTTTTATTTTTTTGAGATACATCAGATAGCTAGTAATTGGAAATAGTTTATCATTATTCGTGCACATTTGTTGATTGCCATTTAAGTAAAATGAATGCAATTTATGCTTTAAATTCACTGATCATAAACTCTTAATTTATCTAAAACTAGTAAAGAAAATAATAATTAATTTAATCTTTTGCGTTTTCATAGCCTTGCATGATTTAACTTTATTTTCGCTTAGTCATTTTTTTATCGTAGTAAATAATAAAAGTGATATGAATTCTTATCATGATCTCCATTATTTGTCTAACAAGAATAAACAATTCATTTGTTATCTGATATTTCTATTCAGTAACAACGCTGTTTTTATATTTGATATCAAACATATTTTTATATTTACTTTTTGCTATTAAATGTGCATTGCAGGTGGTTAAGAGCTATCTCTATCAATACCGGTTTATCTAATGTCGACCATAATAGAACACCGCCAGTTCCAGAAAAAAATGCTTACAGATCATTGATTGATTCTGGAGGTTACAAATCGATTTTGCCGGAAGAATTACCGCTTGATATTACTTCGTTTTCTCCATTGACAAAGTGATATATTTCTAATTTTGATTATTCATTTCATGCCTGAAAATATTGCATTAGTTTCTAATAACTTTTTTGTTTTGGAATTAAACTGTTTCAATTTCATTATTTAGCAATATTTAGTGGTGTCGATCTTTTTAGTCAACAATAACTCTCTAATTGAGTAGAATTTTCTCAATGCTATGCATGCTCTACACATTAACTTTCTACAGGAGCACATCTGCAATTTCTGACAGCAGTAACAGTCCATCTGTATCAGTTGCAACTTCAACGATAAAAATTGACAACAGCACTGGTAACACTTCACTTATAATTACTGGTAAGTTTATTTTGTTTGTTTTCGCTCCAAAACTTTTTTCCTAGGTCAATATAAATTTAAACTCTTAATAATTAGTGATTTCTTAACTATCTTTGTTTTTATTAGATTTGACTATATTTCTTGCGGAACGCCAGATTTTTTAATCATAATTTAAGGATAAGGAAAGTCATTATTTTTTTATGAATTATTATAATTCTTAATTCAAGTTATAATTCTACATTCGCAACTTCTCTTTTGCATTTTACTCATTAGATCGTTCATTGTGCAAAATAAGTTTAGAAGGATGTATAGTTAAGAACAATAAACTCAATAACCATGATATTTTCCATCCATGCGATTTTCTTGTAGTCGAAATTTGCACTAATGGTTGAGCATATTGAAGACATAAATGATAGAAATTTATAGATTTCAAATATATTAATTCGTTTTTTCAAATCATATAGAGATAAAAAATGGTTTCAAGTTGCCGAAACTTCATAATTTTTCTATATGAAATTAATTTTTGCCCATATTATATGTAAGAGTCATCATTTTATTAATAAAGTTTGGGGAATTTTAAATTATACAGTTTATCTCAATATTGCACGCTCGATTAACTCGTTTTTAGGGGGAAAACCGACAGTCCAAGTTCACCCGATGCCATCAAACATGCCAACCAGCAGTGTTGTTGCTGCGGTTTTAAATTCATCTGCAACTAACAGTATCACTAATATTGTACCGGAAAAGGTTCGGGAAAAACCAGCAGTACCGAAAAAACCAGCAAAATTAATCCTACCTACAACATCAACTGCTATTGAAACGGTCCCAGTGACACCACTTAGTTTGAGCACTTCAAATTTGAATCTTTTTTCATCTTCGGCGCAGTCGTCACCATCAACGAGTAATAGGTTTGCTAATTTCCTTTGGGACTTTATCTATTTATTCATATAACAGTTAAGATCAGTAAACTCTTAGATGTACGTTTATGAGCAGAAAAAAGTGGGATTAAAGTGTGTAATATTATTTTCATAATGTTTTGAGTATAAATCGCAAACTGTTTATCATGAAGTATTCATTATTTGTTTCCTACAAAAAAGTATATTAAGAAATCATTCCATATTTAACACTATAACGGATGGGTTTTTTCTTTTAGAATAATGATATATGCATTAAAATCTAAAAAGCAGATTTGTTGTAACAAAGGTTATTTTAAATAAATTTCATCAATCAAGCTCTTATATTTCAGTTTTCGCTTGTTTTCATCTCCTTCATTTATGTGTCTTCATAATGCACTAATGGAGCCGAGTTTGACAACTGAAGAAGTAGTAAGATTAGAAGCGAAACGCAGAAAAGTAACATTATTTGTTTTTTGCTGCTTATTATTGTCAAATAGATTATTATGTTTTTATTATTATATTTGCAGTTAATCGAATCAATTACTCGTAAAGTGACGATTCTAGACGAAGAACGAAATGCAATTGATGAAGATTTTAATATGAATGAGGCACTTAAAAATGAAGTATTCACCAATTTGATGAGAAGTGGTGATTCGGTTATTTTAGAAAAAATTGAAAAGAACCTTGCTCAAAATTCGCAGTTGTGCAGGTAATTTTATTTTCAGAAGGTTAATTTTTAGTTTAATAAACAAAGTTTCACAAAACTCAAGTTAAATGATAAATTTGAATTCACAATTAAATTAGAACATGAAAGTTGACATAACTTTGATTCTTGGAGTCTTCTTTAGAACCACAAAAGAAGAATGTGCTGATATGTATCGTCAGCATTACTGTTGAATTCATGAAATTTTTTCTGAATCTGGTTTGACCGAGAACAAAAAATTTTGAAGCAGTGTATAACGTCAAACATTTTATAGTACGATACATGAGTGACGCGAAACATTTTATAATACGATCCATACATGAATATCATGTAGTTATAAATTAAATTTGTATTTCTACTAGAACACCGCTAGAAGAATATGAAAAGTTTGTCTGTAGTGATTTCCATGTCTTTAAGAGTATATTATTGCTTTGACCTCCAAAATTTTTCACTTGAAATTAGTTAAAATTAATTGTTGTAGAAAATTAAAAAAGCATCAAGGTTTTTTGTTTATTGAAGACATTCGTAATTTAATTAGGCGTAAATACTAGAAGGGCCTAAAAGCACGTTTAAATTGCATTCCTTACATATTTTAGTATGAATGTTATAATGCCATATGCATTCTTTTCATCCCTTGGTATTTGTTAATTCTTGTTCTAAGGAAGCAGTGCTTTGGGAATGATAATTCATTGAAGCAAATCTTAGTTGTTGTTTTTTTGAATTTACTAGCTTGATTAAAAGAATTTATAATGTCAAAAAAAAGAAAAAAGTGATGAGGTTTCTATTTACGAAGCAGTTTATATTCAGTTATTTATTTCATTGAATTTATTGGTATGCACTACACGCAAGTTATTTTACTGGTGACACTTGTGTGTCTACATTGAAGCAGAAATATCGTTTTCAGAAGAAATCTTTTATCGAATAAGAATAAAGAAGTATGCAAGGCATTAACTTTAAAAATTATTGAGCCATTTTGTCAATACTTCAGACTGATTATTGCGAAGAATTTTTTCTAGACTTGAAACAAGGTTATGTATGCAGTTAGAACGTTTGCAGTCAATTTCTCAGAGCAATGAAAATGCTGATAAAGGGCTCATCAATGCTCGCATCCAGCGCTTGAAACAACAACTAGATGACCAAACAATTTTAAGAAAGGCTTTTGATAGACGTGATGCGGAAGTTGATAAATATGTTACTTCAAGGTTGGATGAAGTACAGGCTTCTCAGTGGAGGTATTTTATAATTTTTTTTCTAATAAAGGTTGCATTTTCACTCAATAATCTGCATTAAATGCTGATAGTTTCGTTGAATTTTATATATACCTGGTATTATATACAAAATGATTAATAATTATCAGAATAAGTATGTAGTGATAAGAATAAAGAACTTTTTAAGAAGTTTTGGTAGCTTTCGTTAATGCGTATTTCATTGGACAGGATTTATAAAGAAACTTGGAGGCGTCTTACAACAGAACGACAAGAAATTGACGAACGACTTTTCCTTGGACGTGAACAGATTAGTGCTTTGCGGAATGTACAGCCACATGTTTAGTTTTCTGTTCTGGATAAATATTTTTTGCTGTATCAGAGCTACTACGGTGTATATGTAGATTCTCGTTGATATTCATGTTTGAGGATTATATTGCCTATTTGGTTTGTATATGAATTCATTTTTTAATTTTCATGTTAATCTTCCATTTTGAAAAATAAGAGTTCTTAATAAATTTGTACTTCACTTGCAGTTCACAAGGCAATTTTATTACGGTGCCAGAGACCAAAATGAAAGCATACTAAATTGGGAAGTTTTGTCAGAAGGCAGCCAAATTGTATTCATGTTGTCTATAACCTCTTGTTCCCATCTGTTTCATGCCTTGAAGTAGTAATCTGTAGAGACTAAGGTGTTCGTATTATTCTTTGAGCATAAAACAGTATTCTGAGGTAGATAGATATTTGTGATCTCGATATTTGTTGAAGATGCATTTGTATTGATGTATCACTTATGTGTGCAGTTTCCATAATCAGTGCATGTACAAAAGATCAGATTTTAAAATTTGATAGTCTGGCAAATTAAGTCTAATGCACTGAATAATGAATATCTATGTAGAATTACAGAAAAGAAAAATGTTGACCAGAATGGTTAAGGACCACAATGCTGCACAGCAAGTAAGAAAAGAGATGCAAGGTTGTCGAACGATATTTTATTTGCCAATTTTTGTTGTCGAAAAAAATTTTTCCTCGCCAGTAATTTCTGCTTTGTGTCATTGTTGGTGGTAATTTTCACTTTGATTACCATAAATATCGAAAAAGGATTGGTAATAAAAATAAAAAGCAAAGAATATTACCAAAAATGGCACCAAGTAAAAAATGCTGGAAAGATTTTCTCAAGAGGATCAATGTAATCAATTTACAGAAAAACGGAAGAACGAAGCTATTGTGGCTGCACACAATCTCTCAGGAGCTGTTGTTAATCATCTCAATTCTTCGTTAGTATAGTCTTTATTTTTGAATATTCGTTCAGTTTTTTATCATTTGAGTGCATGTCTGTAGCCTTGCTTTTCATGTTTAAAAATGTTACATAGTAACATAGTAACATTCTTAAACTTGTGATAAAATTATCTTCGACATTACAATATATATTATGCTCATTTTAGCGTTTCTCAAGCTTATAATAATCAAAAACGACTGGATATGGAAATAAAAAAGTTGGAGAAAAATGCTACAGAACTTGCGCGGCAAACGGAACAGTGGATTCATATCACTGACTCACTGAACCAGTCTTTGAAAGTTAGCTCTAAGCATTGTAGTAGAAAACATTGCTTGTGAAGACAGTTATATGAAAAAGTCGCTCAGTATTTATTTGACTAAATTATCATTAAAAAATGTCATGAACGGAAACACTGCATTTTTTATATTAATGCACTGCAGCTTAATTCAAAATAGTAGCACTCTCTGCTAGCAACATTAAATTCTGGTCACTAGATTTGAAGCAAATTCGCTGAATACAATAAATGTGTTCAAACAAGCGACTCCTTTTTTTCCATCTAGTTTTAATCTAAACTTTTTGTTGTAATATTAGTAGGTAGTGATCGCCTGTATTATTTCTATTAAACAGGAAATTGGAGACGTTGGAAACTGGGCGAAAACAATAGAAACAGACATGAAGATTATCTCAAGCACTTTGCAGAAAGTTTCCCAAGGTAAATTCGTAATATTTCATTTCTTGAGCCATATCTTTGTTTACTGCTTTTCCCTTCTTTAACGTGTACTCAGATACAATCCATTCCCTTACTTGGTTAAATTTCTTATCTTCCAGTTCCACTTTAGTTTTCTCGAAAATTAAATATAACTTGTATTTTTTTTTCAACATTCAACTAAAGCACACTGTAAATGAGCACCTCAAATCTCATTTTTAGTTAATATCATGGAAAAGATGAGTTTTCGCCTAATAACAGCCAGAACGAAATTTTCGTGTCTTGTTGTTGCTCATATAAATTACTATTTTATTAATTTTTATCTGATTTAAACTTTTTACACAACCCCGAGAAGCAGTAAAAAAGTAAATATTACTTTCTCAGAAGAATATGTATGGCTTTTTTTAACTGTAATTTATCACTTCAGCCTAATGAAGATGGTTGCAGACTAAATATAAAGCTAAACAGATAAAATAATTTCTGTAGTAGACGAAGTAGAGTCCATTACTAAGTAAAAATTATTATCAGAAATATGGAGGCATACAATAATAATTGAAAAATAATGCGAAAAGCTCTGCCATCAAAGATAGACTTTTGTGTGTCAACCTAACACTCCTATTACAATTTCAACATAATCTATGCTCAACTTCCATACTTTTTACGGACAATTTGTAATAAATGCCTTTCTCCTTTATGATTCAATGATGATAGACTATACAGTAAAAACAAGCAAATTTCAGAGAAGCAATCGTAACTTATCCATTTCGATCGTAAGCCGGTCAATCTCTTTTAAAATGGCATCTTTTCGAGCAATTTTTTCCAGTTGCGTCTTTTCCGGATTTTCCAGTTCTTTACTTTCAATTTTGTTCTACAATTTATCTTCCTATGCATATGATGTAATAATAAGACAAAAAAATATTCAAATTATTCAAATGCATGGAAATAGGGGTTGAAAGTACTGAATAGAGATAGCGAAAAAAGTAATCGTATTTGATATTCAGCTGGAATTGAGAAAGGTCAGTAGGATCATTTTAAGGAATTGAAATATATAGGTTACTTGTAAAATCTCTATATCTCGTAATTTTCTGTTTAAATTGCTGATCCTCTTACTGATGTGTTCGATAGGAGTAATTGGAGCGTTTGGTTTTAATGCCGCTGCAGTTGGAAGTTTTTGAGTTGGCTCTTTCAATTCCTAAAAAAATTGCTTTTCTAGCGAGATAACTGAGACATATGATGGATAATAATAGAGAGTTTATATTCATTCATGTAATGAGAGGTGATTCTATTATTTAATTATTGCCCATGTACTGCATGTGAAATCATTTTTTACTTTACATGACAATCATTGCTTGAAAATGATTTTTTTAGTACATAATTTTTTTCCAAGTGAGCATTTCGAAACATTAGGAAACCATTAATGCAATCATAAATGTTTCCGTTCGTAAATGTTAAAACTTAGATTTGATAGAGGTTAGAAATTAAAGTCGTCTTCCCTGAATATATGTAGTTTTCTTTTCATGATTTCGATTTTTTTTTTAAATATGGGAAACTAACTTTTTTAGACTTAACTACCTCGCTGGGTGACCAACCAGCAGGGTATACGGTCTTGCTGTTCATTTGTTGACCACGAGATTCAAACTTCGGTTGTTCTTCTTGTGGTATATAACCATCCTTTACTTTTCTTGCCTTTCTCCAGGTGCCATCGGCGCGCTGAGAAGCTACTATGAATGTCTCACCTAAATTACGACTTTTTAGAGAATTACTATATTATGTGCTCTCTCTGTGATGAAAAGATTGGAATCTCATAGTAAAAAAAACGTCAAATTTATGAAAATGAATTATAAGTGACCATTCTTCCGACCATTGACAGTAAGGTTTTAAATGTGATAAAAACCACAATTACTTTTTAAATAATGAAATAAACAGTTCAAATGATGACCACACCAATACTTACTGACAAATATTTATGATGTACCGCACAGTCAGTAGCTGCTAATAACTTCTACAAAATTACTCATATTTCTATGTTAAGCGCTGAAGGTAACTTTAGTATATGATATTATATATTTAAAATATAATAAGAACTCACCTGTTTTGGTTTTTACACGAACGTCACCAACAAAATCCTTTGCTAACATAACAGTACAAATCTGCTCTCCTGCGATCGAAATGACAACACTGCACTTAAAATGATAAGAATTTAAGAAAGAACTGACGTACTGAGACAACACTACCATAGCGATATTACTTTTCAAATGTGTCTAAGAACATTGAAAAGCACTTGCATAGCTTTGTTTAATTTACTCCTTTGTAAGTTTCAGACTATTAATCTTCATGTCTATTCATCTCCATATTCTGATTACTAGTGAAATATATCTCGCCATAAATCATGAACCAAACATTGAAAAATTGACAGGATAGTGTTTATCCAAATAAAACTTGACTGTAAAGATGATGAACAGTGATAATCATTTTACATGAATAAATTTAAACTTTCATTTCCTAAAAAAGAATTACACTACAGCGAAAACAAAAAAGCAAACCAGTTTAAAAAAGACTTCGCGCCCTAAAGATTAAGAAATGTATTGCACAAGAGAAGAAACAACCATTTCAAAAATCACAAGCCTTCAAATAAAAGCAATCACTTTGTTCCACTCATAAAAAAAGTCAATTATTGAAAAAAGAACTACCTTTATCTTTTACTAATTATTATAGTAAAAAATTTTTTGACAGGGGATTTCCAATCAACTGATTAGACAGTGTTCTCAATCGTTCCAACACCTTATGGATAGATTTCAAGAAGCTATTTCCAATACAGTACAGTAGTAAACTAACAAAATCTTTGCCTTCAGAAGATATGAAGTAACAACAGAGAAACGATAGCAAAAATGAAATATGAACGATTAAAAGGTAGACATAAAAGTTGTTCCTACAATAATATGTTAAATGAAATTTATGAGTTTTGAAATACAACAAAAAATGAAAGCAAAAGAGTTTCTCGATTATATGTTACTCGCAATGACCAAATGCTACACACAAACGAGTTACAGAAAGTACTAATATTCTTTTATAAGACTGCCAAAAATTCAATTTCCACTGAAAAACAGATGAGCAGAAGTAAACACTGACACGCTTAAGAGTATGTATAAATGATGCAGTTGACAAAATTAACATTTCCTTGCAAAGGAATGACATAGTATAGATAAAAATTGTGAAATGAAATTCAGAAGGCTAGCAATAACACGTGCAAACTGATTCTAGAGCTGACTGCAAAGAACAGAATGAATAAATAGCAACTGAAATCAGAAACAACCGATAGATTACACAGATACTATCTGAAGAAGTAAAACAAGAAATATACCGTGCTAAAAAGATGCCCAAAATCACAAAAACTTAGTTAGTTTGAATCATCATTAAAAGTTGCAATGACTGCTGTCAGACTTCTTTTACAAATAAAAGCTTAATAACAACATAAACAAGGTGCAAAAGATATCTCTTTGTTAGCGTAAAATATCAGGATTAATTGTATCAGATCGATCTCCTCTGCAATGAGGGCAGTACCATCTACCTCTTGGTTTTTGTCTTATTTGAACGCAAGGAAAATGAAACCATTCTTTACATAGTTTGTTGTCACAGAGAATCATATCACCAAATGAGGCCTGAAGACCAAAAAATGTAATTATTAATCACTGATTTCTATTAAACAAACAATAAAAGTTATAAATAAAAGTGAGATATTTAGAATTACCTGCCGACATAAGCAGTATATTTCAAGATCTTCTTTATTTTTGGCTTCTGTCCCTACTGCAGCAGAGTTTGATTGGCGAGTTTTTCTCGGCAAACGTGGTCTTCCTGCTCCACGCTTCTTTTGTGATGCTCGCCCTTCATTTGTCTCTGTCGCCTTCACTTTCTTTCGACGTCCAGAAGTAGTCTAAAACTCAATAAAAAGTGAAATCTATTTTTAAATGTTCAACATGATTCATCAAATGTTTCAAGTTCTGAAACTGAAACACAAATCCTTAAAAACATGAGTCAATTAAATTCATTGCTCTATATTCATGAAAATATTAGAACTTTGCACTGCTAGAATTGTTCATTAAATGTAACTTATGTGAAGGATATTTTCAACACAGTGACGACAGGGACCACAACCCGACCAAAGACTAGAGACTGAGTCGAAAAAGATTTGACAATGGTTCCATGATCTTCTTCAGTAATACTTAAATATTCCAAATAGTAGTGCGCAATTCCAAATAGTAGTGCGCAACTGTAATATACACCAGTAGTTCTCTTTTTCACATGCAAAAATGCAAGGGATAGAGATCTGATAACTAAGCTATGAATCTGACAGAACAAGTATTTACCTGTTCTGGTAATAACGGGGAAGACGGCGCATCCTTCGATTTCGCTTTCAGAATTGACTGCGACCTGGTTTCTCTTTCCACTCGTCGTGGATTTTCCTTTGTTACTGGAGCCTGATGTTTCGTTTGAGATTCTTTTACTGGCACATCAGGTTCTGAACAAGACTTGAAATAGTTAAAGATGAGATATAACTAACGATGTTTTTATGACTTCAAACTACAAATGGAAATCCCATTAATGGATAGTCATCTATGATCCTTCAAATTAAACAAATATAATAAATTCACTTATTCTTTCCAGAAAAATCAAATAGAGAAAGTTATTTGTAGAAATCATAATTCGTTAAAAAGATCAATTTAGATACTCATTAAAAGCTAAATTTATAAATTCCCCATGAAGCCCGTTTTTATTTTATAAATATAGATATGAAAGCTCAAGCAAAAAATGTTGTTGTCATGGAAACAAAAGTAATCATTACGTAAGCCGTGAAGGGTTGGTTTCAAATGAAGAACTTTAACGTAAAGAGGTATAAAATTAAATTCAAAAAAAAAAAGGAAATAGAGCTTTTGTTTTCTAAAAATGTTGATCCTTAAAAACATGATGTTCTGAGTATTCTTTTGAGCATTTCCACCTAAAGTTACCAAACGTTTTCAAAAAGTTAATAGTGTAATGCAGCAACTGAATAAGTAATTCACGCTTTACCTGCATAATGATAGCATTAAAATCAGTTATCCTTTTGAATAAGTGCTCATTTTCTTTATGTTTTGCTACATATTATCAACAGTTCTCTCACTAGTATTAAAATGATAATAGTAAACGAACTGCTGAGGAAAGTCTGATTTTTAAAAGTGCAGAAATTGGCTGCTTAAGCGGCACAGGTTGCATAAATCAATTAATTTCATTATAATTGTTGCAAAAAGCCTACCATTTTTTTTTTGTTCTGATTTGTCCTGTGAACCAATCAAATTCCGAAGTTCTATATTTACATCATACATAATTCGTGCTTTCCAAAATGCTAGATGTTGTGCCATACGCAATTCACTTTCTAACTGATCAAATACTTCATCAATTTGCTCACGATTCATCTCCATCTTAAAATTTGCAGTCTATTTCTACCACTTCTTAATTCGATTTTATACAGTAAATAGAATGGAACTTTATCATTGAAAATGATCAGCACTAATTGCTATAAGCATGCTGAACAATACACAAAAGCAAATTTAGCTCAGAATAAAATTCGAAAATCATATTTTGCAAAAATACACTTAGTCAGTGTTAAAAACATTATAATTGAAATATTTACCATTTTTTCTCTGAGAAAAGCCTGAGTGCTACTAACTCCTCGCATAACTGTTTGATAAGTGACATTTAGCTCAGTCATTTTTTGGAGCGGTTTCTAAATGCAATCATTATATTAAACACTTAGAGAAAAATGGGGGAAATCCAAAACATAGCAAAGAAAAGTACTCTTTTTTTTAAAGTTTTAAAGAATTACCAAACCTACATAAGAAAGCTGACTATTTCAAAAACATATGTCTAACTTTCAACACTATAACCAATGCCAATAAACAAACAAATTTAAATGTCTTACTATGAATAACAAAAATTTGTTTTTGCAATTCAGTTTGAGGACAAATTCCAATATTAGGAAGTTAGTGCAAAACTTGAGCCTTATAACCGTTCAAAAAATTTCTTATAAGTAGTTTAGCGTTTATTGCACAAATTTAAAGATGTGACAAATTCGAAAGTTGAAACACAAGTTGAAACATTCTAACCTTTACTGCATTCACGGCTTCGGACAAACGTTTTACAAGATCTCTTACTGATCTACTGTCAGGTCGTTCAGTACTTGTAGATGGTTGCAATTCGTCCATTGCCAGTGAATGAGTCAACTGAAAATGCCGACAATTACTAAAATATAGTTTGAAAATCATGGATAGACTTCAAAGAAACCTATAACATGCGACAATAACATTTCGTAGTAGAAGATCATGCGATATTCAAAACTATGTATTTCAATTAAGAGATACTAAATTGGAAATGTTAATTGATTAGAAAGAATTTGAGATCCCAAACATCTCGGATTCTATCTAATCAAATAAGAAATTTACTCAATTTATTTCATGCTACATCGATACCTGATACAGTAAAAAACTAAAACCTTCAAAGGGATTACAAGATTATGATCAACAATGAGCTGCAGCACAATACTTTCTGGATTCAAAAGGCCAAGAGTATCAAACCGTAAAATAGCATTAACTGCATTACAATAGCGGTAACATAGTGAAAACATTTCATCTCAAAACCGCATATTCGAATGTTACTTATAGCCTGAGCTTTTATATCAGTTGCGACATCTGAAAATGATTAGAAAAGAGATCAGTTTCGTCCCAGAGATTAATAAATAACTTAAAATTGAATTGCAACAAAAATGTTATCCTTATTTTTTATGAGTTTTGAATACCAGCGATATGTTACAAATCATTTTTGTTTTAGTGCAGATATCACATGATTGTTCATTCAAAACAGTTAAAAGTAATCTCAAAATTTCTACCCAAATTTCATTTTTGATGTGTTTAGCTGTTTACTTTTGCAAAATCTAAAATTTGTATGGATTTTCAAAGAGATGGACATTTACTTTTTCATTTATTGAGCAGTTTATTAAATTCGATTTTTTAAAAGTTAACTTTGTTTTAAAAATCATTTCGATTTCTATTTTCAAAGCTTACTAATTAATTGACTTACTTTTTTGTGCTCTATTCGTAGCATTCTAAATAAATCACTTTTATATATTCATTTGGATCTGTTTTCTTTTGAATTAAATAATAAGTGAAATGCTTAGGTTAGTATTTACAAAAAGCACTATCATCTTTTGTCGTTAAAATCTGAAAGTGAATATATTCTGTGAAAATTTCTGCTGCTACAGGAAGATAGAATTTTTACAACTTTATTTTGTTGCAGCATGGAACTATTGTAATATAATAAGCAAATTACACTTAAAATCGTTTTTTAGATATAAAATTAAAAAAGTTTTAAATTATTTCGATTAAAAATAACAAACAACTCAAAGCATACAGTGGACGATACATTTAAAGCATCACATGACTGAAACCTGTAACAACCCAAAGAGATTACTTCGGTGTATTGTTGAACTAACTAAATTTTATTCGGATATTTATTTGAAAAGCAATGTTTTTAATTGCCTTACAAATTAATCAGGAGTTTTATTATTACAGAAATAAATCTCTTCTCAGCAAATTTATGAGATATCAAGTTGGTGCTGCTTATGTTTCTTACAACATCTAAATTCACTAAATTCAGTGCGAGAAATGGAAGTAAATTAGCATATAAGAATTTTTCATTGTCTCTAAAATTACATACTGTTTTATTCGAGCAACAAATTAGATTTTTTTGCATTTAATTTTATGATTTATTTATAACACTAATGCTACTATTTTGAACTACTCTTAAATTTTTTATCTGAAGCAAAAGCTAATTGTTTGACACTTATTTTGAGATAGCATTAAATATTCATTATACTGTGTATTCGGGAGAAATTCCCTTTACTGTTATAAATCATATTGTTATTTTTATTTGTTATTATTATTATTATTATTTTATTATTATTATTATTATTACTATTTGTTATCGTTATTATTGTTATCATTACTATAATTATTACAAAAAAAAGGCTATTTTATGCCGAGAACAAATGTTTGAAATGAAATAGAAATAATACAATGAAAGTTTTATAATTTAAGACGACATTTGTTTATAACAATTAATAGTTGAAATCACGTTGATGATTAATAAAGCAGATAGGAAGCTCTAAAAGGCTTTTATGAAAATACAATGTTTGAAAGAAAAATGAAACACATTTTTCTTCTGAATCCAAATCTTTTACAAGAAAGATTTTTCTTTTACAAGAAAGATTTGGATTCAGAAGGTGAATTTAGTAGCTTAGTAAGGTCATGAGGTTCTTGAAGTAGTCGATTTCGATTTTCGAGTACTTCTTCGGTGCTAGTACTAGCTGAATTAGAGCAGATTTCAGCATGAGAAATTGGTCCTGTACTTGTTCTTGATCCTAATGCTACTGATCCAAACACTGATCTGGTGCTCGAAAAAAAAGGATGCGTAACACTGGAAAAGTTTTCAAGAACTTGAAATAGAATAAAATTACTCAATCATAAATAAATTTAAAAAATTTACTGCAGATGTTTTGTTTCCAACTTGAAAGTCTCCAAATATGTCTTGAAGTATGCATTCGCTAAGCATTTGAGTTTCATCTATGTTTTACTTATAAAAATTTCAATTTAATTTTCCAGCCTTTAGTTCCAATTTTTAAGTAAAAATCTACATTAGTAAGTAGTGATTGTGGAATCAGATAATTTCACATGAAACGTCGAGGTGTGAGTGGATAATAGGCAGACCTTGGCTCACATAACTTTGGTATCAGAGATGATCTCCACGCTCCGTAGTAAAATGGATTAAGGAAATAAGCAGTGACTTGGTGGTCAAGAAATGGCCAGTGAAGTGATGCCATCTTTTGTCTTTTATCTTTCATACGTCGATTTTGAAACCATACCTTGAATTATTGATTCTAACTTTAAAGTATTCCAATTCATTTATTCAAGAACCAAGTATTAACAATACTTAGTAAAAAATATTTCTCTAAAAAACTGCCAGTCCACAGAGACAGTAAGCTATAAAAATAACGATAAAAATGAATATAACTCTATGAGTCGAGACTTTTCTACCTGATGCAATGCACTGAGACTAAGACCATATTTTGTGTTTTATTTGTTCTGTTTTTGTTCTATACATATCTTTATTAATAACTGCATTTCCTATTCTTTTAATCTCTTTTTAAATTTAATAATTTTACTGAAATTAAAATGAACTAATCGTCGAAAATATGTCAAACGCAAAAGAATATCTTTTTTGCTTTTTAATTAGAAAGTTGTTCACTTCCGAAGTGAAAGGAATACCTGCTTTTGACTTGCATGACAAATTAATGCCATTTATGAATGAGTGCTTGCATACTGTATGTTTTGAAGTAAAATAACGAAATTGATGATAATTGATCAATTTGATATTAAAAAATATCAGTTCGAGAAATATAAAGTATTATTATAGTTATTTGCACAAATTAGCAAAAGTCATTACTTAATTTGAAATTATTATATATACTTAATACGGTAATTATACAAGCCATATAATATGTAAGATCCATTAGAGTAATGATGACTTAAGTTGACTAGGAAAAATAAGTTTAGTCTAAGAACTCTTTTATGAGCCATTAGAATAGGCACAGAGTTATCGTTTTGGCTGCAAAATCTGTCGTGACAAGCACATTGTTGACTAAAAGCGTTTAGCATAAAAAAGCTTTAGCTGCTACGCTTATGATTTCAATATCATTCAACCAATACATTCACAATTCAGTCTTATGCACAAGCAGAAGCAAACGTCTCCTGGGGAAGCTATCTCATAGATTCAAGATGAATTCCTTCTACAGTAACTGCTTCGAGAGGAAAGTTGCTAAGTATGAGTTATTTTCTTCGACTCAAAATGCTATCTTTGCCCCATGAAAATCTCGATCCCATTAATCATTTTTGATCTTGAATTATGTCAAGCAACAAGTAAACAAATACTTTGCATCTTTTCTATTTCATTCTGTCTTAACTATTTCATAAAGTTTCGTATATTTATTAATTGTTATAAAAATTATAGTTTCTCAGTAGTAAGTTTAAACTCTGCAAATGTATTAGTTATCTAATAAATTTAACAAGTTGTTGATAAAATAATCTGAGCAGTAATTAAGAAAATGACGTACTGATTAATTGGTTGAGCAGCTCAATTACGTAAAATACGCCATAAATTTTGCTCACCTTAATAGTACCTTCAGGTAGATTAAGCTGTGCTGCCAATTCGCATCGCTTAGGACGTGAAACATAATTTTCACGCGCGAACTCTTTTTCCAACCGATTAATCTGTTCACGACTAAATGCAGTTCGATAGCGCCTCATCGTATTATCATCACTTCCTTCTGCTACAAATATTCATCAAGAAATTAATTTAAGCAAAAAATTGTATCACAGTATAACTTTTTGTTTTACTTTGCTGAACAATTTATAACCAATGTACACTGAATTAAAAGCAAAAAAGACTGCAATATTTGAATACAATAACGAACAGTAAAATATATTGCAATAGATTGGTTGAGCAGTTCAATTACGTCAAATACGTCATAAATTTTGCTTATAACTTTGTGCAACACGGAAGTAATTTAACTAAAAATATTACTGTCTTTTGCATTTTGCAGACCGCAATTGCCAATTGCCTTCAGCAAGATTTCTATTGAAATGTTTGTAATTGAGAATTTGAGAACTTTATTGACTGATCAAAAAATAGCGTAAAATATAGAAATAAACAATTAATTACAACTTGTAATAACTTTTTATATTTTTACAATGGCGGCATTGCTTGTTAAAATTTTTTACAACCGCTTTTTATTCTCATTCAAAACGAAAAGTTTCGCTGCGTTTATTGAGGAAAGCATTCAAGAAACTACAATAGACTATCGTAATTAGTACTGTAGCAACTTTAACTTTAATTATTTGTTCAGTAAATTTTATTTCTTAAATGTGAAAGTGAAATTGGCATCGTTAAAGAGCAATAATGTTTTGCTGATGCTATGTACTGTTTATGACAAGAGTTGTATAACAATTATATCACATTTACGACTTGTAATTTGTGCACTTTTACGTAGCGCCCGCTTCTTTGTGTCGGTGGTTCGGCACAGTTTCGTTGAAGTAAACTGTGCAATAATCCTTTTATTTGCTGTATATCATTCACTTCCTTCAGTACTGTCTACTCAAAATTATAAGTAAATGCTACGCAAATTGCTCTCCTTTATTCTTTATCTATTTATTCAAATATTAGTGAGCATTAAGTGTCACATATAATGTATAATTTTTATTCCCATAATACCTTCAAATTACTATACTCACCTTTAATGCATTAAAAGTATGTATCTCAACTATTCTTTTCTTTCAATTATAAAATATGCAAAAAGTTTATTATCTCAGCAAAATATGCGAATAATACAATTTCAATAGTAACGACCATTTTGACCCCTTGCGGCAATATTTCTTCTCATCACATTTAAGAACAGCAAATAATTTTTAATTCATACTAATAAAACGATGTTAAACTTGTTAAATATTAATAATTTTATTGACTTAGCGGTGATTGATATTGAAGCAAAATATAGCAAAATGAATTTAAAACAGGCACATATGCAGCATAAAGCAGTAAACTTTCTAGACTACTTGTGAGAATAGAAAAGTATCGACTAAAGCATCAAAGTTTCTCTGATACCGAAATCCCACTTCAAACTTAGCACAAAAATACAGTTTGATTTGAGACGGCAGTTCAACTTGAAGTCATTTCGAGTTAAATTTGTCTTGAAGAATTGTTTAAAGCACGCAAGTGCAGTGCTCTTTCCTTTGAGAATTAACAAAAGTACTGTTTTCAACTGATTACTCTCTCATACTTTCGTTACTTTCATGCTTACTTTTCCCATAACTAATATCTAATATAATTTTAAAAATACTTTTGACACACAATTAAGTTTTGAAGTAATATGTGGTATAAATACTTGCGATAATCGTATTTAGCATAAAGTATTGTTGTAATAAGTGAGTAGTCAGATTGAAGTAAGTATATGATAAGATCTCTTCTGTCTCAAAAAGGCAAGTGAGGCGCATTTGAAATGCAAATCGCGCAGACATACAACTGATCGGTTTAGCCTGCGTCCGCTCTCGACTCTAGAATACTCTTTCAGTATCTATACTAATTACTTGGCTCTTGTCTGTCCTTATCTGTCCACTGCCTCATTCATTATTCAAGCAGCTTCAATTGATGACTTCTTTGTTTTCTGCATTAAATTCATGAAATTTCATTTATTTCCAGATTTCCTTTCATAAATCACTTGTTGCTTCCTTCTCTCTCAACTTACTCTTGTCATTACTGGACAGTCATGATAAGCATTCATGAAGTTGTCCTTCCGCATAATCACACAAACTTCTAATTTATATAATCTGCTTTGTTAATCTATAAAATTCAGTTTGTACACAAGTATTTTATTTATAGATTACATACTTACTTAATAATCTTTCTTCAGACCAAAAACTTCGACAACAATTTAGTTTCTTCCACAACAATTTTATCTTCTAACTCTTATCCGTCCCTTTTGTTAATGTAAAGTGAAAGTCTTCCGCTACTGTACGTACTTTTGGCATTTGCATAATTTAGAAAAGTATTTGATCCGAATTGATAATTTGTTAAGAGAATTCTTTTTTTAAATTCTCACTAATGAACTAGTTGTGAAAGCATATTACTGGCACAGTTTAAAAAAATTAGCCTGAAGAAACGGTCTTGAAAAGATTGACTGGCAATTCACAGCTCTCTTAGAATTTAAATCATTCATTAAAAGTCTAATCAACACAGGAAACGAAACTGTGCAGAAATCTTTTTGAATGATACTTCAGAAGAAAAAATGGAATAATGTCTAAATTCAAATATCAATCATTGTTAATTACTTAAGTAAATTGCTTTTCTCACATGAAAACATTATAAGTTAGTGCTTTAAAGGTTTTCAGAAAGATTTTATTACTTAATAATAAAGAATACCATTCATAATTGCAAAGAATATTGCAATAAGTCATTTTTTTTAAATAAAAAAGTTCTTGACATTAGACAAATTCCCCAAATGGTTTATAAAATTTACAAATATTTCTAAAGCTAATCGTTTCAAATTCCTTTTGACTAATTCAGAAGCTTGTGAAGTTGTTAATCAAAAGTTGAATTAATGTCACGCGAATTCATCGTTAACTAAAACAGAAGCAATTATAACCTCTAAATGCATATGCAAAATGTTAAATAATTCCTCTGGGAAAAAGCGAATTATTAGATTAAATGAATAATTTGATAGAAAAAACATTTAAATTTCAATTAAAAAAGGAAGAAAAATATGGAAGATACAAGCTAAAAGTTTTTAATTTTCTATATAATTTTATGTTGCAATACGAATAAATGAAAGATTCTTCAAGTACTATAAATTTAAGCAATATTGAATAGTAAGTTATACAACTGCATGAATCATTTTAATTTTTTATTAAATAGATCAAAATAAAATAGATGATTTAATAGTTTTTGATGATTGTCAAATTCAAAAGTTCTTGGTTCCATATATATTTAGAAACTTGAACAGTAGTCAGAGATTGAATAACGTTTTCAAATAAAATAAACTTTGAAACTTACAAAAATGGCTTTCGTTTACGAGATGGACAGCAAATATAATGTGCAAATAAACAATTGAAAAGCTTATTTTTATTAATTGACAAGATAAAATTATTTCAGAGCTCATAGAAATCAAAAATGGCTTACTTGTGGATGAAAATGAAGTGCACTGAGATTTGTTATCAGAGACACTTGGATAAGTGTGGAATGCAGTTTCAAGACATTTGACGTCTTGATGTGTTTTTTCCTCAGTAGTTACAGTAACCTTTGTAGGACGAAACAGTGATGATGTTGGATCACAGAAAAATTCAGGTCTGAGCAGATTTGGAGTAAATTTTGGACTTGCTAATTTATCTGCATTACCCTCAGTAGTTAACAGCGGGAATTGTTCGATAGCAATAGCTGTAGCATTGGCTCTTTCAATATCTGGTGATTTTTTAGATAACTCAGAAAAGTTATTACTATCTGTACCATTACCAATCAGAGATTCGATGTCGAATGACTGCATGAAGGCATGCAAATTATCAGCAATGATTGCCACAAATGCAAACGTTACTTTCAAAAGTTTACGGTAATTTCTAGTTCATTTATTTGTATGGCTGTAGTTTTTGGTTGAAAATGTAAGAGTCCCGCCTTGTTTCCACTCTCTTTAACCAATCATTGATGAATGTTAGAAGAAATTGGTTTAAGAGGTGGAGCATAAACTAACAAAGTGATTGATCATTCGAGTATGCAATTTCAATATTACTTGGTTTTTTTCTATGCCTTAAACTGTTAAGCTTCTCTTCAATTCTTTATATTTTCTTGGAAATAAAATTTATATTTTATCAAAATGCCTTTTTAGAACATAAATTTTTGATAAAATGAAGATGAATTCGTCTATTAATCACTAAAATATACGTGAAAGCATATGCGGTATGCCCATGATATAAAGGCCTGATAACGATGAAATTATTCTTTCCTTTACACTTTTATTTTCATTCAACAGCAAAATTTATCTGCGTTTCATGAAGCGGAATCGTTTGCGATGAAATAACCATGATAATAGCTATCTATCTATCTGTTTATCCATCCTCTCAAATGTCTCGAGCTATTTGCTTCATAATCAGTCAAACTGAGGTTCGAAAGTCAGAAGGGGAAGATATTACTACCCATGAATTATTTATTTTAATTCTCATCTCAATTTCAGCTTGTTTTTATGAACAGCAAGAAGATTAGTTCGAACTTGTGAAATGATACAAGCACTGCTTAATCCTGCACTGAAAACTTTCTCTCTCAATGGCCTATCATTCAGTTTCACTTTCACTTTGAACTCACAGTAATCACTCACTCGCCAGTACTTACACTAATCATACAAATCTTCATTGCATCATTATTTTATTACTTTAGGTACTAATTTCATACAGTCAAAGCCATAAATTTGATATTTCATTTTATCACTGCAATCAATTAAAGGTTTCCATTCCAGTCTCTACTTATTTGTAGTACAGTATAATTTTGCTTTAGACGACTACCTAGTGAAGTAATTTCACTATTCTCGCTGAGGAAGCACATTTTCTTGGGCTAGTCTATTATTATCGAAACTATTTAAAGCAACAAAAATTTACAAGTCAATCACCAAAAAGGATCATTCATGTTATTATGAAAAAATACTTGATTACTTGACTTTAATTTTACGATGATTTTTTTCTCTCTCACTTGCACATTACAGATGCAATCAAACTTGAATATAATGAACTAAGTAATCAAAACCCACACGTCATTATCATGTGCGCGAGGATAATTCAGTAATGAACCATTCTAATTTGTCATCTTTCCATGACATTAGAAATAACTCTCTCGATCAGCTGACAGACTTTGCAGTAACATATAAGTCTATCAAATTTCTTCTTGCTCGCATGTGTATACATACCTTTCACAGCATTAATTGACCATAAAATCAATGTATAGTTTGCTTTAAGGAGGCGCAGACTTCG
This sequence comes from Thelazia callipaeda, assembly GCA_900618365.1. Taxonomy (NCBI): domain Eukaryota; kingdom Metazoa; phylum Nematoda; class Chromadorea; order Rhabditida; family Thelaziidae; genus Thelazia; species Thelazia callipaeda. The sequence goes on from UYYF01004493.1 coordinate 37,335, forward strand.
TGGAACCAAGTAATCACTTCTTCACCGCGGTACCAACCATAAAATTGTATTTGGATTTGCACATCCTCAGTCCCCACTATCATTTCCGTTGTCCCCGTACACATAATAAAAGTAGTACAAAAGAAAAGAGAACTAAATCTGTACTCCTTTACTTGCTGTAGCAGTATATCAATTAAATATATACACGTCAGACATGATAATTCAAACAATTCCTTACAATTACCATTCCTTTCTCTTTGCCCACATAAATTCGCCGATTACACAAACTATGCACCAAGAATTTATTAAAACAGAAGCTTGATATCATGATACTTACAAAAAAGATAAATGAGCGGGACAATAATCTAATCTTGTTCATCTTTTAACATCTTGAACATAATCTAATACAATTTAAAGTAGAAAACAAGGAAAAAACAATTGGAGACAATTTTCTTCATGACAATACAAGCGTCAGTTGCAACTGTTACTACATGAAAATTATGAGAAGTTTGATTTCTTACAAACATAACAAACTTTTGATTCCAATACATCGCATACATTTAATTAAAGTCTTGTTTATAAATATACTCCTCAGCGTAACCATCATTCGCAATATGACAATTATTTTTGCAGGTGTATAGCATCATAGTAGCCCAGTCAATACTTTTGCCGATACAATCAACACCAATAAGTGATAGAAGATGAGGCATAAGCTGAAGCTCGAATTGACGCTCAGAACCACATAAAGAACAAGGCGGAATAGCATGAGGTGGTAGTGCATGATCAGTTGCTAAGAGCGGCTCACCACCACGACTATAACGCAGTACTTGTTCTGGATTAAGTGCTACAATCTGAAATATTTCAGCAGAATACAGTACAGAATTTCACAATTAAAATAGTGAATGAGTACTGACATGAAAATTGAAATGGGATAATTTTAACTCAAAATTAACCTTATTAAATCGCTTAAATGCAATGTCTTTTTCACTAGGACTTTCTGCCATTTCTAGATCGCCTTTATTCATATCGCATGAACCCTAAAACTCCGACATGAAATTTTAGATACGATGACTTATCTCTTGCACTATTTATACTGAAATAATAAAAACAATGTTGTAAACAACATGTGTAGTCGACTGGAAGTGAAATATGCCAACATAAATATCTTTAGGCTTTTGAAATTTCACAATTTCATGATACAAACTGGATTTCGTGAAATAATAGGAAATTTATTAAGTTTCAGATATCTCATACTAAGATCACAGAACTTCATTACTAGTTTCCATATCTGACCTTAAAGTTTTTGAGATACTCCTTGTAATCATCCATTCGCTTTTTCGCTCTATCATCATCGCTATCATCATCGTCCTCATCATCACTGAGAATATGTTTGCTCCTTGAAAAATGTTCGGTACCCATTTCAATTGCATATTCAGGGAAAACAAATGGATTTGCTGCAACGCTTCGTTTAGGTTTTCTTAACCAGTTTTCATTATCGCCACTGAAAAAAAACCTTTTTAATTTATTTCAAAAAACGTCTAACACAAAAAACTTTCTCCTTAGCCATGTACATATGATAATTCTTTTAGCTTTCCTAAAAGGAAATGCGTTATATGTACATGCACAAATAAAACAAAGTCAACTTCTCTATGTTTTCAGGCTTTTTCGGTTCATTGATGTCCACTTTTTTACATTTGGATTTATGCGATGAATTCCAATCAATTATTTGATGCTCACGACCACAATACCTAAAGAAAACTTTCTTTCCACCAAATGTTACAGAAATTGATACTTAAGCTTAAAATCTGTTGAATAAAAATATGGAACTGATCGCGCATTTTAAGACAAATGCTAACTACATACATTTATTTTGAAATAACATGTACTGCACCTAGAAAATACAGGTATAATAGAAATGAATAAATGAAATAAAACAGAAAAAGAGAAAAGTACCATGCCGACTCACAACGCGCACATTTCTTCATTGCACTGCACCCACAAATCTCACATAATTTAGAATAATTCTGATTACGAAAAGGATCTGGACATTCCTCATCAAAGTCGGGATCAGGAGGAGAATCCGAAGGATAGAAATCATTGTATCGTGGTAAAGTGCAACGAAAAGCTCGAGCATTACTGCTATCTTGATTCTAAAACATTTCCAATAATTTTCTAAATTTCTAACAATCAGTAAATTCTAGAAGGAACAAAAATCTTAGTTTTACCCGTGAACAAAGAGAATTTCGACAAATGAAAAAAAAAAGAGTGCGATGAAAAGAGTAGTCATGGTCATTTGGATTCGTTGCATATACTTGACATAAAAATGCCATTGACTTTCCGCAAACCTAAATAAAAATTTAAAAAAATTTGAAAAAATGAAAATTAAATGTTACTTATTTGAGAGGGATTGAAAAGATGAATATAATTTGTTAAATGTGATGAAATTTTAAATTTCAGCTGCAGCGATTTGCGATGATTTTTCAGGTTTCAGAAAGCAAATTTATTTCTATTCACTCAAGGAAAATGTAATCAAAATGAAAATTAACCAGACATTTAATAAAAAACATCTCTTATATTAATCAAAAGTGAAAAAACAATAAGTAAAAATACCCGACAAAGAAGAGAATCAAAAGCTGGAAGATTGACAGGATTCAACCAAGCTGGTTTACCACCAATTTTACCAAGCGGCAAATAATGAGGAAGTAAACGATAAGAAAGATGCGGCTCAAGAACTTTTCCAAAGCCCAAGTAAACTAATGGCACTGAAATTGAAATATTAGTTGAAAACAAGAAACAAATCGGCGAAGTGAAAATTCGCTTCTTAAATTAAAAATATGAAGGATTAAACAAAATTTACTAGTCTTAAGTACAGACAACCATTTTTATGACAACAAATCAGAGTTATGAAATTAGAGTTAAGGCTTTTCAAATTTTGCTCAGCTATGTAAATTAGTGAAGAAAGAGCAATTCATTTGTGGAATAACTTACCATGGAAATCTTCTGCTTCTTTTGACATAACTGCTACTCTTTCTTGGATGTCTTTCTATCAGAATAATATGCTGTATAGACGAATAAAAAAAGCAAAACGTGAACAATCACAATAGCAAATATAGCTGAATATAAAATTGATTTCTGACTGTCGTAGCCAAGCAGTGCTAAAATTACACAAAACAAAATTAGTAGTCCATTATGAACCCAATGCTGAATGATATATTTTTTAATGATTAAAAATTAGTAAAAAATCGCTATAAATATGGAAAATTTGTCAAGCAATTTATCAAAAATTAAGTTCAGACTGCCGATCAGAAACTTTCCAAACTTATATCTACATGACGTTTAAATAACCCCAACCTTGATAATAAACTCCAAAAACGCTCAAATAAATCAACAGATGTAAGAACTACAACTTCCAATGAGGCAGAGCTCAGTAAGATCCTACTGTCTAATGGGAAATTAATTTAAAAACAGAATGAAACTGACCTTCAAAAAAGAATTTCTTTAAAATGAACATAGACCCTAGAGGGACCACGATAATTGTCAAAGAATACGTTAGCAAATTTTTTACGGCAGTTTGGACAGTTTCGTCACGAAGATTAGGAATAAACTGATCCATGTAATGAATTCAATACACCATCCAAGCCGAGCAGACTAGAACACTAGAATAAACACAAGCTAAATTGGACGAAAATTTAAAAAAATACTGAATAAAAACTCGACACTGACTCCATATTTATCTATTTGATAGACCATATTAAATTCATTCTCTCATTTAATGATATGTTAAAAAGTAATTGAAATATTCATATTAGGAAAGTTAAAAAAGAATATGTATAAAACACTTGAAAATGTTTCATCAAATATGTAATACAAAAATATATGTAAGCTTTATACATTATGAAGTATATAACAAAATGGTTATTTTAAATGCTCATTTTTAATAAGCAATAAGCATTCAAAATATTGCGCAAAGTACGTTAATTATATATATAGACTTTTGTATGCAAATAATATTTAATACACAACATTACCGTACATAAAAGTGAAAATATCCGTTTAATGCTGCCCTAATCAATAAAAAAGTCAATCCACTACAGGTTCTAATTGTAATTCAAGTTAGCTAAACTTTTTCATCTCAATTTTCAGCCGACTCAAAAATTTCTCATTTTAACAAAAATTGGCTGAATTTCAGCAGGATGATAAAAGTGTGAATTAGATATACCAATATTAATACTTTGAAACTAAAAACAAGATCTGGAAAAATCCAATCACATTTGAACCAAGACGAATTCTACCTCAAGCTTTTCTTAAGCATAATTCTTGAATATGACTTCGCTGGACCCAAAAATTCCCTTTTTGCACCACAAAAAATTCAAATTACAAAAGAAATTACTGAATTATCAGTCATACATAATTAATGAAAACAAACAACTTCAGTCTCTAACTCATATAAACATAAATTCCATTATTTAAATCAATTTAATTTCGCTTTTTCGTAACTCGTTGTTCCATACCTCTTTCTTCCTTGTATGCAACAAGGACAAAAAGAGCAATAACAAAATATACCACTATGACTGCAGCAAGAGCCGCAGAAGTAAGTGCTGAAGACGGCGTCCATCCATGCTGATCTGAAAATTTTGGTTGATTCAGTAATATTTGCTTTAATCTTTAACAAGAAACAAATTACTACAACCGATATCTAAACTTAAACACCAGTACATAGACTGGACATGTGAAAGCAGGAGTCAAAGTAAATAACCGCAATTCATCACAAGTATTAACTTTTCGTTATCGAGAAAAAATAGGTGCGATTTTTCCACAATATAGAAGTGTCGCTGACATTTCTCAAGTTAAAACTTAAGAATAGATTTAAAAGAATTGAGAACAACTAAATTCACGAAATACGATCAAGTTGTATTGTAGCAAAAATAAACCTTTCAAATAAAAGTAGGAATAATACATTACAATGAATGGTAGAGTAAACATCAGTAGACTGTATTTCAGGAGATTATAAAATGCTGATGCCTGCGTATCTGTTACATCAACTGACTCCTCGGAAGCATCCTTAAAATCTTAAAAACCTTCTTAAAAACATGCAGTAAACTAAAGTGAAAGAACAAATACACTACTCTTCAATTATAGAACGGAAATCATACTGTATCTCCATCCGTGTGACAAAGTACATCATCCAATACGCTGAAGTCATCATCCGAAATGTCTTGCGTACGTTTTTCATTTATCATCGTTATCTGCAACACTACATCCTCAAATAGAAAAAGTGAAGTAGGAAAAAAAATCATAAGGGCTTCCTATTGACGTTAACTCGTACTCGTACTTCCTCATAATATGTCACTGTTTCCCGACAGATACAAAAAAATACATTATATAAGAACCAAAATGTATCACAAAATTCAGGAAATACTATTTCACGATTAGGTGTATTTCAAAAACAATATTTTTAATGGAATCATAGAGTATTTGTGATTTTTTTTTATTATGGGATGACAGCTATCACAAAACATGGAATGCTGAAAGGCAATTAGATGTAAAAAGGCAACTATTAAAAAAAGACACTTAGAGGTCAAGCAAAATGCACTTGAATAATATGGAAGATCAACAACACATAAATTATTAGTGAGATCGGAAAAGATGAACTTCAATAATCAATAAAGTAAAATATTTTTTCTAAAAAAATGAATTCTTGAAAAACAACAATATCTTTTAAACTACAACAAATAAACATTCTTCGTTGTAAATACTGCACAAGCAACAAATTCCATTCCAATTATCATGAGAAACATTCAAGCGTCATAACTACTCTCATATATGCATGCCTTACTTAAACTGTCAAGAAAGTACTGTTTTATAACGGACAAATCACTGTACGGTCATAGATGGACGCTTTAAAGGAATTAATATGCGACCGACTGCGGTAGATAAAGAATCTTGACTTTATTTCTATTCCCATCGCTAGCTGGCTTCAAAATTCCCATAAATTCCAATTCGCCAATGCACCGAAAAAGACGCAAAACTGGACTAATGCCTTTCATTTTTGCTATATATTTTTTAAATTTCGCCAGCCAGACAGGCACTGGAATGTTCACGTATTCCAATGAAAGATCGAGAAGAGAGCGGTAAGCAAAACAGATATCCATTTGAACTTTACTGTACTGCAAACGACAGTCAATGATTCATGAAAAGATGAAATTTTTCTTTTTTAAACTGATCCATGGTGACATAAATACGAGTGGACTGAATTCCACATACCTGAATTATAATGAAAACATAAAAACTTTGGACATACATCCTGCTTTTCGCATTTTGGTAACAGAAGCGCTTGTTCCAAATTAGATGAAAAAGAGGGAAATACCATGTCCAGTATATCTCGTCTTCCTGTCAACAGTTTCTTTTCCAGAATTGGAATATCATTGAAACATCTTAATGCTTTCGACATAATCTGAAACATACTATACTAGTTTGTAAAGACGAAAAAAATATATTTTGAATATTTATGTGTAATATCTATTAGCAGATACCTGAGTAAGGAGCTTGACAAATCTCTGGTGATTTTGATGAACTAGGTCTAAACGTTTCTTATGAGCGATTTTATTCTGAAACTACCATGATTTAATTCCAAATTCGAGTACAAACACTTTCAAAAATGACAAACCTCACGGATTCTCATTCAAATTTGAGTCCAAAAAAATTTAACCAGATTTTGAAAAATAACCCCATTAAAAAAATGCCTGCAAGACTTCAAGGAAAAGCAAATTTTCAATTGACAAAAGTTTAATTTCAGTCATAATATTGTTTTATTTCGACGAACTAAAAAATAAAACTACTCTCAATCGTAGCTGCATTTCATGGAAGGATACTCTTTTACTAGAACCAACAGCAGCAGCTTCCTCATGATGATGTTTTGATAATTGCTTTAACAGGTCATTTTTTTGATTATCAGCATCCCGCAAATCAGCAAGCAATACCTACAATATGCTGTATATTGAAAGAAATTAATGCTCCAAGTATATAACCGATCACAAAAATTTCAGTATAGAAAAACTGAACACTTCTGAAATGAAAGGAAAATCTACGAAAACATATGCAAAGAGTTTAAACAGCGAAAGACTCAAAAAACTAGAACGTATATTTTCGCCAAGAAAAATAATAATTAACTTTCCCAATTAATAACATTACTTGATCCTGAAATAAAAATAACAAACCTCAATTTCTTTACTATAACAACGAGCGATCTTCTTTACAGGAGTCCACAACTTCTGTAAACAATGTAACATTTCGTCAACACTCCATGTTATCCAAATGCTTTTCCATATCCCAAAAAAGATGTTAAGAGTGAATGCACAGATTTATTGTTATCAATCGTTTTTTGAATTCATTATGAAACCACTTAAAAATTAAGAGGACTGTGTACTTATCAAGAAAATTTTTACTGATAAGCTTGTAAGCAATCTGTATACTACCTACAATTATTAAAAAAATCAAGTCAACGTATTTTCAAAATAACAAATGCTACTTACGAATATGGTCCTTCTTTTTCACTGAAAAAATTCCGATTCAACTGTATCCAGTTATGCAGTTCGTAAACATCTTCTGCTTGATTCGGAAAATCAGTAGTCAGTTCATGTAATAGGTATAAAAACGTCTCATACATTGTTAATAAAGCTTGAGTACTTTCCTTAAAAGAAACATATGAGTGCTAGAAAGCTAGTCTTTAATGACTTCAAATGAAACACTCTCAAAAAGCTATAAACAACTTGCATTTTCGGCACTGATAGCCACATCTTGACCAAAATCTTTGCACTCCAACATCTTATGCAATAACGTCACTTTGAGAATACGTTTAACTTCAGAAATGGATAAGCTATCTCTCAAAAATCTATTTCGAAGTTCTTTGTGAAGAAAACCATCAATTACAATCTGAAAATTAGCAAGCTTTCGTAAAACTGCTTGAGTATGCTCAATGCGAATTCCTAAAACAAAGACATTTAAAAAAAATAAATTCCAAAGGATTTGAAAAAGAAAATGAATTTAGAAACTTGACATGAAACTAAAACTTTTACGATTTCTACTCAATGTATCTTACTTTAGACAGGTAATAACTAAGTTGTTTAAAGTATGAGTGATAATGATGTTATTCTCGTTGACTAAGACTCCAATGCCTTAAAGACAAAATCAAAAACCAACGTGATTAGTAGGATTGACTGCAACAGCCTTGGAAACAGTCTGCAGAATATACTTCGGTGCAGGTAAACAGTAGAATTGAATATCCAATTTCCAAAAACTTTCTTGTGAGAAACGAACAAAAATAATGTTGAAGTCTATAGCTACTGTTATTAGAAAAACAATTTTCTTCTCCCTGAAGTGACTTAGCTTACACATGATGGATAAAGAACTGAGGAAAATCGTAACTGAATATAAATTGGGCACACTATGACTTAATGAACTTCCATTTTTATGGAGGTGAATTTACTAATAAAGAAATACCCATAAATTGACATAAGTATTTACAACATACCACACTGGATCAGTAAATATGGAAATTAAACCATCCAAGTACTTGGGTGCTGTAAAGCATTCAAACTGCCTCAGTATCACAAATTTCTTATCCTAAAACAAAAGGAGAATAATTTTGAGGAAAATACAATATAAATTTCAAAGACGAAATATGCAAACGCAATCAACTGACCCCCATCTTATTTAATCCTTCATATACATCATGTAGAGAGATAGTTTTCGACGGTGATATACAAATTGGTTTCACGTTTAATAATTTGATCAGAGACCTTATAAAATCATATCCATCTGCAGCTTCACAACGCACTACCATCGTTGGTATCGCTAAAAAAAGATAAGATACTTTAATGAATTTCTGCTCCTTGAACAAAACATTAATAATAAAAGTAATAAGTTTGTAACAGTTTACAATATGCAAACGCTGCTATGAAAATTTTTTCATATCAAGACTGAATAACGATAATGAATACGGATAACATTGTTTTTGGAAATACTGACAACCGGATGCTACATAATTAGCTATTACAGCACGTTCTTAATAAACCTGATAATCCTGTTAAAAAAGAGGAATGTATTTCTTTTAGAGCTACATAATTCCTTAACTTACTAACAACACAAATCCTTTGGCAATTTCAGGTATCTATTTAGCTCCCCTCAAATATTTTTTTATTATTTTTTTTTAATATATGTTAAATGTTTCTTAAGCGGTGATTAAAGATGAACCATAAGCACTTTCAATAATTACTTACCTCGCATGTTCGAAGTTTTTTTCCAACATAAGTTTGTGAAGGCAGCCATATCAGATAAAACTGTACCATATTGTTTATCAAGTTCACAATCGATTTGAGAGAACAACTTGTCGCATTCTTTATTGAAAACATTTAGAAATGAATTGTTTTCGTAACCTTCCACACATTCACCGAGCAATGTTTTGCGTTTACCTTTGTGAAATTTGCAGTACTCCATATAATAATTTATGCACTGAAACAAACTTGATTTTTATCAATTATCTGACACAAAATTGGATGCCTGCAGATGTATATAATGAAACCTTACCATGAATGTCATAAAAGAACGACATTTATAGTACAGTTCAGTATTCAAAATTTTGAATTTTGAAAAAATGCTAAACATACCTCAATTACCCCTTTCCCTCCCAGTTATTCAGCGTGGCAAGTCTAACTAAGCTTATACCGACCTACCGATTATACCCCATACTCAAATCCATAAATTTTAGCACAAAAAGTTGATTTAGGAAAATCAAATTCAATTAATTCACTGATTAACTTTAAAAAAAAAGGGCCGCGGTAGTGACTGTAAAAAAGTGAAGCCCTTAGCAATGAATAGAAAATGAACCACTAAAGTAATAAATGAGAATAAGTAATCATACTGAGTGAATAAGCGTTAAGTTTGCAATAACAAAACATTGCAAATTTAAAGAAGCCAGATGCTAAAGGTCAAGTAGTAGTTCTTTACCTCAAGCACTAACTACAGTGCAGCTTAGTTTTGTTCTGCTGCACTTCTTTGTCCGAACTAATGTTCTAATTTATCTGATAACAAAGACTGATAAAAGCTCTTCCATATAAATGCTGACTGACAAAAACTTGAAGTTTTTTGTTCCTTTAAAGAATGTATATAAGTTAATCACAAATACTTGACACAATTATTAATAAGCTTACGCCAATATCGCGAACACAAACGTGGAGCAATCGCCATCTTATCTGGCAAATATGTCATACATAACATGATGGAAATGAAATTATTGCTCCCGACATTTCACATTCCAAAAATTGAACCAAGTACACTTTGCTACAAACACATTGCGATTAAGACTCTTCTAGCTAATCAATACTAAAAGAACACGCATTAATGAGAGAAGACATAGAAAAATTTTTGATGACATTACGTGAAACCACTGACCATGTCTAATTGTCACTTAAGCGTTGCAATTACAATAATAACAAGAGTAGTGAAGAAGCAAAATATTAAATTGAATTCTAAAACATGATAAACATAGAGCAATTAAAAGACAAAAATAGAAAGCATTCTTGATGTCAGTGGAACAGACTGAGTGAGAGAATGATAACAAGTTAATGTCTCAAAAGTGATAGGTAAAGCTTTCACTCAAAAAGTTTTCATGCCGATTATGGTTAGTAGTGCGGAGGTTTTGATTGCAGATTGTTCGGAGAGAAGGATGTTTGTGTGCGTGGAAACTGCAAACTTGGATATGGAACGCTTAGGAAACAATGTGTAGAATACGACAAGTTGGACATCATGCGGTGGCCATATCAGTTATTGAAATCAAATAGAGAGGCGCTTGTTTTTGGGCATGTAAGTTTCTCTTTTTCTGCATGTTTTTAGTAGCAAAATCATTCATTACAGCTCTTCAGATATACTCTTGTAATTCAGGCATGTCTAATAATTTATTATCCTTTGAATCACACATTTGTCCACAAAGTTGTCAAGGATTCATAGCTTAACTGTTGCAAGTTCAATTCCTTAAGTGAATCAACTTAAGTGAACATGAATGTATTCAATTTTTGATTTTGCATTATACATTTCATTTTATGACCAAAATTTTGCTTTTAACTGTTTACGTAAGAAGCGTACAAAATTTAATATAGGATCTGACATTATTACATCAAAGTTTAGTTACTGTAATACATCGCATCATTTGAAACAGTATTTTGAATTATTTGTTATCGAATTTCAATCAAATCCTCATTGTTTCAGCATCGATCATCATTCTCCTTTGGCATCTTACCTTTTTTTATAGGTACGGAAATAGACTATTTAACTGTGTATAATAACAAAGTAAGTTCTTTATATTGCATCATATACTGTGAAGAAAATGAAAAAAAAAAACTGGTACATTTGTATGGTCAGAAGGCAAATTTCATTTTCACTACATTATTTTTTAGAATGACTCCATAAGGAGCCGAAATTGTTTTGCTCAGCTAGAAACTTTGTGTTCAAATGAAATTCTTCAAGTCATTTTAATTAGTAGTAACTTTTAGATCACCATATTTCCAGGCGTTCTTTAGAGTATCTTCCCATATCGCAACATATTTCTGTTCATCGCTTCCTTTAATTGGTCTTTGTTCTTGTGTGATTCTAGCTCTGTACAACGATTTCGAAAAAGCTACAGAGTAATTATTTTTTGTGTTGCAATGCACAATTAGGTAATGAAGGATGTTAAAATTAGTAAGTGCTCATTTCGACTTCTCAAGCATGATAAAAGAAATATTGGAGTATCACATGATCTGAAATTTTATCATATTTTGTGTAATATCGTATGGATTTAAAATATTTGAATCCTTGTCATTTTACTCAATTGGCAAAAGCTAGTGAGAATTGATATAGATTTAGTTAACTATTTGTTTTAATTGAAGTCAATTAAATACGTCCAATGGTCATTTCTAAGTAATTCTTATTATACCTTCACAAGTACAAAATTTTCTTCAGGACCCATTGTCACACGCGTAATGTTCTTCCATCCGTGTCATCTGCTATTGGGGACTTTTACTGGGGACGCTTAATATGGAGGACTTTAATCTTCGTCCATATTTTACCGCGGTGAGTATTTTTTATTGTAAAATAACTTTAGATACAAAAAATTATTGGTGCACATCAAATATTAAGAATTTTCTGACTCATCAAAGTGGAAAATATAAGCATTTTCTTTTGCTTGTTTATTTGTTTTTAAATGATTGGCACTAATATGTAATTCAGTATTTCAGCATTTTAGCAGCATTTGCCTATGCAAAGTTGTTCACATGTGGCTTGGAAAGCATTGTTCACACAATTTTTCGTTACATCACATGTTTTCTTAATTTACTGGAATTATTTTGTTTGTTGATGCTCAGTGTTGTTTCTTCCAAGGATAATCATTTTCGGCATGTCCTTGCCTTCTCTGTTTTTCAGGTTAGTTCATATTTATGAGTGATTTGATTGATGTATCTTGCTTTTATGTTTCTCCATAGAAAAATGATGCAGAGAGTTGAATATCGTTCTTTATACTGAGTGTTTCACAGGTAGCAGGGATGGTTCACGGCATACTGCATATTATCATGTACCGCATATCTGGTTTAAATAATTACAGTCCTGTTACACGAAAATCCTATAGGTAATCGGCTTTATATTCATTGTTTCGTAAACTTTTCAGTCTTGAATTTTTATTGGTCTCAGTATTATTATTTTGTTTACACTCTAGAGAACTAGAAAAAAATTAAAAAGGATTTTAGGTATATTAATAACCAAGCAAATTTTTTATGTTCTTGTCTAGCAACTTATTTTTCTGGTAGAGTAGTAAATGATTGATTACTAAGATGTAACATGTTTCTTTAAAGATCTGGAAAGTCAAGTGTTTTTGTTCAAAATTACATATTTGTAGCTTCTCATTTATAGCGTTCTGTTTAAAAAAAAATATGAAATCATATTTAAGATATAAAAATGATCTGTGTCTAGAAATTCAGTAAATAGAGAAATTAAAAAATTTAGATCACATGAAACTTTCAGGGTGAAGAAAGCATGTTACAAGTGGTCAGCATTATTTCTAATCATTTGCTCTTTTCTGTATTATCGCCACAACAGTAGATGCGAGCCCTATGTTTTTTCGGCATTTGCATTTTCTGAATACCTTGTCGTACTGACTAATACCTGTTTTCATGCTACATTTAGATTCGATTTCCATGGTTTATATATTTTTGTGTTTTGAAGACGAATATGAGCTCTTTTTTCTTTTAATTGTTAATTGCGAAGAAAATAAACAAAAGTATTAAGCTTTATGCTTTTTTTATCAATGAAAGTTTAGAATTATTTGGCATTCTAGTTGTAAGTTAATGAGTGACTGTTCTGACAGATTTTGTTTGTTGTCTTTCATCATTCTTCAAACAGCAGTATTTTCGTTGAAATCGTTACTGAGTGGCTATAATGCTTACAACATTCCTTCATATACTATTAGTAGCTCATGATATATGAACTTTTCGCTGTCAACTTTACAGTGTGAAAGAAGTTTCAAGATAGTTGTATTAAGTAACTGCTAAGGATCTTTGTAAATAAAGAAATAGGAGCTATGCAGTTTCTAATTTCAAATTACCGAAGTGGACAAATTACTGTTTTTATTATGTCAACATATCAAACTGGTAAGAAAATCATTTTTTTTTCTTTTTTTTTTGGTTTCTCAGTGGAATAATCCACTTCGTAAACATTCTGATTTTTCAGAGAATGATTCATTCCAAGAATGGCGCAGCTGTGCTTTAGTGTTGTATATAACTGGTTTGCATAAAAGGTATATAAAAGTATTGTGACTAGTGGCATAATACGTGGTTTAAAGAGCACTTACAAAATGGAAAAGAGGTTAGTTATTCCTTTAATAAGTCTTGAAAGAACAAAGTAGATATACTTTCAGATGTGTCTTGAATTTGTAGGAACAACAATAGCAAACTACTAGTCAGTGATGTTCAGAAAAAAAAGAAATGTTGCATAGTGTCGTATTTATGACCATTGTTTTTGTTCTTGAGTATAAGTGTTCACAATTTTCATTTTTTTTGAGGAGAAAATACTATACTTTGAGAATGAATTAAGTACTCTTTAATGCCCAGTGTTATCACTTTCTTACTTCTGGCCCATGACAGTCTTGTTTTCAGGACACTTGTGTCATTCATCGTGGCAATTTTCATTCAGGTCTGTTCCAATTTCTAACAACTTTTTTAAAACATTATATAAAGAAAAAGCTAATCTCTTAAACTAGCCTCACAATTTTGCATTTATTGAAAAACTTTGGGATGAAGTCGGCTAGTAATTATTTCCCAGTGAACATGAAATACTGCAGATGACGTACGCACAACCTTTGGCAAGTCTAGACCTTCTAAGGCCTTATGATCCTTATTCAATAGTCAGTAAACCTATACCTCAGTATTCGATTCAAAACATAGGGACGGCGCCAAACCATTTTTCACAAGTTATACCTGGATACCTACCTGATTATCAAGGCGACGAAAGAACTGAATTTCCCGCAGCTCAAAATACGAGAGCGCTTAACGCACCGTTCCTCCAAAGTATTAGAAAAGGTATGTAAAACTAGTCATTTGTCACGGCTCAACACAAATTCCTTCCATACCGGATAGAATAATTCCATCAGGAACCAAAACCCACGCTCTACAAACTTACTAGTGCAATTGCAGTGATTCACATTTCGGAAAAATTATGCTATTTATTTTCTTGCCAGGTATACTTTTCCAAATATGAACTAGAAAATAAGACCAAGCAGTTTGTCCTTTATACAGAAATTTTTATTTCCCAATGGATGCAATGTCGAGAACTCAACTTTTCACATCAAATCACAGAAACTTCACCAAAAGAGCGTACAACTCAGCACTTAACGGACTATAGGAATGTTCTATGCCAGTCAGAATATGTCAATGTTCGTAGAGCGTGGGTTTTGGTTTAATCACATATCTGCAGTTTATCCACTAAATTTGCTTAACGTACTATATGAAGAATTCATTGTCAATGTGTTTTCAGAATGTATAAAGTCCTCAACATTAACAGCTACTCTGCACTACACTCATTTCCAGGTTTTGAATTGAATCGAAACAGAAAGCAATATTTCTGAAAAATTCTGAAAACGCAAACTACGAAGACGAAAAAGCAAACAACTGACGGAAAAAATCTTAAATTGTCAATTGATAGGATGTAAGGACTAGAAAAAATGATATTCCTATAATTATGGTTTACAAAATGCATGAAATTTTCGGTTAAGTGCAGCACAGCATTAAAAGCAAAATTTATTTTTCCTGAAACTTATTTTAGTTCGAATGAAAAACACAATGTATACACATCGTTTTTAATAAAATCATATCCTTACATTATTATTCTATCAAATATACTTTTCGAAAGTATAATAATGTAAAGAGACAGATTAATATTGTGTACCAGAAACTGAAATGTACAAAGGTTAAGTACATATAGTTAAATTGCATAGAACAGACAAGATATTTCTTGAAAACAATAAGTAAAGAATGCATTCTTTCTTTTCTGAGCAGCAGTCTTCTTGAGTTGCGCACCATTCGCAATCAACATGAATGGAATGTCAGTTTTTCCTATCACTTAGAAATGCTAAAACTGAGATATTTAAAAAATATCTTTAAAATATTTATTTAAGAACTAGAGAGATGAGAGGAAGATATTTTTGAAAGTTTGCAAAGTAATTCATGTATAAAGGAAATGAGACACCAGTAAGTTCGGAAATATGATGAAATATACAGAATTATGTGAAATGAAAGTGCATGTGAGGTAAAAAATTAAAATGAAGAAGTGTCTTCGATTAACAGGATTGTGCAAATACCACGAAGACCTCAGAAAATTAAGATCCATAATGTTCGTAATATGCTTCACCTGTATCAACCTCACCAGTCTCAATTTGCCCTTCATCCACAACATAAACATTTCCGTATTCATCTGTTGTACGCAGTGGTACATGTCTGTAATACACCGTATCTTCATCATAATCAGTGTCATATAGTTGCCGCCGCCGACTACTGGTCTGCAATCAAGTAATCTCAATGTAGACATAAATACCGAGTTCTAGTGGAACAACGACGCATATAATGTAGAGAAATCACAAAAACAATATTAAGCAACAAAACCAAATACTTTAATGACGAGATGACAAATTCCTATTGCGAACTGCATTAGAAATAATTTCATTAAAAAACTCTCAATGATGACTTTCTCCACCAGAAACATAAACTTACTGAATCCGAGCGCAATCTCTCAGGAATACTTGCAAATGAAGGTAACCACTGTGCATAACGTGAGCCAGGCCCACGTCGTTGGAATTTTTGTATAACATCAGGGTCACCCTCTTTTATTTGTATCATCATACTATTCAAATTCGAAATAGAGTTTTGAGTGGTACGGAGCTGAAAAAATTATAAATTATTTCCGCTGTGTTAGTGATAACGATCAAAGCTAGTTGAACTTACTGCTCTTAAAACCATATCCATTGTTTCGTCATTTAAACGATAAAGTTGCTCTGAGACATTGTCAAACAAAAATGAACATAGTCTATCAATGTTTTTCATTCTAATATCAATTTCATCAGAATTTGGATGCACCGGACCATAACGCTGTTCTAATGCCGCTTCATTTTCTTCTCTCAATCGAACTGAGCTCTAGAAACACAATAAAACCTGATTACTGCTCTTATTGTGTAATATTCTGCTTGATTTCTCCGACAGAAAGTTTTTAAAGATACAATAATTAAAGAGTAAATTTTTCCTGGTAGAATAATTTTAAGATTGATATGATTATAAACCTAAATTGCGATTAAAAAGTGAAAGTAGAATGATAGATGAAATCATAAATGTAAACTTGCAAAAGTTACGAACCTCACCAAATCCTGTGGCCATGTCGTTATCGATATTGACAAAACTACCATCGTCGCTGGCAACACTTTTACTTTGGTCCACCGCCGAACTGACTGAACCAAAAGTTAAAAAAGTGATGTAAGATTATAATTCCTACAACTCATGATATACTGTTTACAGAAATCTAAATACTAAAACAATACCAACCCTGAAGATTTAATGGAACGCTTCTGTGAGACAAATCTCTGAAAAATTACAACATAAATTGATGATATATTGATATATCTATCTTACGACACAGGAACAGACAAAAAAATGGAAAATTTTAATAACACATACCTTTTAGGACGAGTAAGTCTTACACGAGCTGATACTTTTTCTGAACTTGTCGCAGGAAAAACAAACCTGGGATCCAATGCATGACCGAAATGGGTCAGTTGCCCATTTACTTCGATAGTTCTGAATTTTCGGTATCATAAACTTTACACTTATTTTAATGAATATTTTATGTGTAATACTTTGTTTGATTTCTCAGACGAAACTTTCTGAAGATACAATAATTAAACAGTAAATTTTACTTGATAGAATAATTTTAAGATTGGTATGTTACACATTTTTTATAATATGTATTTAATAAATTAAAACTCTTACCCATCTTCACATTCGGTGTAGAACAAATGAGCAGGACACATTGCGCCAATCTTAGCAGAACCTTTTCGAGGTCGATTACGTAATGAACCACCTTTGTTTATTCTTTAAATTTTATATCACTGACAAATATTAGTCCAGTACATATGCTGAATAATAACATAGAATTTTTATTCAGTACTGATTTCATAAAAGACATTAATAACTTTCCCAAAGTTTGGATAAGTACCTTATAGCTCCAGAACGATTGCAATACAACTGCCGTTTGTTTTCTGACTTCCTATGCAAAACAAACCCCATATTTTGAGTTACAGCTAAATCATCCAAATAATTCTGAAAGACAAACTTCTTCCACCAAATTATTATTACAACGTTAGAACGGAATTCAAGATAAATTAGGGTCAAAACTAAGTCAAATTGACTTCCATATTCCCAAACTTTAAAAATTTTTTCATACTTTTGCACCCACTAAGTTCAATATATATTACACTGTATGCTAAACAGAAGCATATTTATGTAAGAAAATAACGACTTAGCTAACATGAGATCACGCAAAAAGAAAAACACAGGATCTAAAACCTGGAAATCTGCAATTGTTTTGAAATTTCTTTTGACGTACTGCAGTTTTACATTATGTTGATCAGCAACATGTTCATTTAATGTATGGATTGTTGTTGCGCGATGTTCACAGCCAGGACATTTCACAGAAGCCTGAATTAATCAAACTGAATTAACCATTTTTGAACAGTAAAATTTTAAGCATTTTTATTATACTTCATGATCCAACACAGTCTACTATTTTTTCAATTGATGAACTTACTCTTACAACAACTCGATGAACTTTAAAACGATGAGCATTCATACTATTATGGTTGGCAAAATAACGATTGCAACGATCACACTGCAGTTTTTTTTTCTGTACACCCAATTTCTCGTTCTGTTTTTTCTTAGTGCTTTCTTCAGAATCCTAAAAGTAAAACATTCTTGACATTTCCAAAGCGCAATAATTTTTAAATATCTTTCTAAATCAAAGTTTAACATGGAATGATATACAACTAAAACGCTTGTAGGAATTTAATTACTTGAGATTTCTTAACAATTAATCGTTTACCAATTAACGCAGTGCATAAAACTTACCTTAGTGACAGACGCAAATATAAGTTTTGCAAGGGCATAAAAAAGATTTTTTTGCATTATTCCTCATACATCAAAAATAAGATGAACGTTAAAAGTAAACAGACATTCGCAATACCATGGAACTGTTCATATCTAATTTAACTCTTCCGAAAAAAAAAATGGACAAACCTATCACTTCTAGTCAGTTGAAGAAAAACAAATACCAGTTTTTAATATATTCATTTCTTTAAAATACGTGACTTTTAAAAATGGTAAGCATCATTTGAAATGCTGAAACCTGTCATACATTTTTCAAAGATTCTTTGTATTGCCTTCCTTTTTCTTCTTCTACTCGTCCTCGCACATCATCTGATTCATCATCGTCGAAAAACTCACTTTCATTACCATCATCAGCACCCTCATTTGTTTCCTGACTTTCGGACATATTTTCGTCAAAATTTTCCTAAAAGAGATTTCCAACGATGGAAAGTCATACAGTATATATTCATAAGAAAGTATGAAATATAAGCAAACAAGAGTCCTAAAATCCTTGAATATAGAAGGAATAACAATAGATCGTAAATGAATAAACTGCAGATACATGGAACATACTTTCTGCAAGACACTTAAATGATTTTGTTGCGACTGCTTGTCTTCCGCTTCCCTAACTTCTGGCTCAAAACTAGGACTTTCCGACAAATGTAGACGAGCAGGATTGCGATCAGTTTCGTCTACGTAGTCTCCATACCGCTGTGGTGCTTTATGTATACGTTTTGGTCTACTACTACGTTCTCCTTCAACACCTCAACAGTGCTAATATCGGCAAATGTACATTTTGTAAAAACTAATACTAAATATGAGTAAAACCTAGAAAAACAATTTTTTGAGATGAACAGAACGTAAAGAAGAGTTATTTACTTTCTTCATCACTTGTGAAGAGTGATTTTTGATTTTTCCGCGCGACTTTCATAGATTCCTGCCTGTTTTCAAATGCAGTGTTAAGGCCCTGAATTAGCAGATACAGAGCAAAAAAAATTACAGGGAGTCAAAATAGATTTACACAGTAACGATAAGATTTAAAAACTAACGAATTAATCTGCAATTCACGCTAAAATAGCGTGCAAAAGCGCGATTACCTCGTAAAATAGCGATGATTCGATATACATATGAATAAGTACCCGAAATTTACTTAATAAAGTTACAGTCATATCTGTCGTTAATTTTTACAGGTGTACAAATACAGAAAGAATCTGAGGATATATAAAAAATTAAAAAGTATCACTTTTTTAACCTTATTTTTTTTAATTACGGGTTGTATTATTCGTCGTTTACGAGTGCGAGGAGTCTGTGGAGGGTTGTTTTTCCTCACGCATTTCCGTAAAGTTTCAAATGCGAATCGAAAATCAGGTTTAGGGGGATTTTCAACAGGTTCTAATTTTACCAGCCTCGGTTTTTCTCCTGGTGTCGATGATTTCATCAACATCATTACTTTAGCGTGTGGCGGAATAGCAGCACGAGAACTGAATGAAGATCCACGACGATATACATCGCACGACCCAGCACTACTTTCCGCAGCTGAAATATCTGCTACGTTCGTGTAAAGAACGAATCAATTCACGAGGTTAGCAGTAAATTAACATCTGATAATCACATCGTGATCAAATAAAATAAACCCAAAAAGATGAAAAAAGTTTAACACATACAGGAATTGATGCTAGCCCCTTCATCGATAGTTTCGTAAACTCGACAGAGTGTCGTCTCATCACCATATACGTCTACATTAGCTTGATTTTGATCAAGATGCGATGTGCCCGTGGGATCTATTGTTTCATAAAGATAGTCTTCTTCCTCAAGTATTACACTCTCCAATTCGCCATCTAAGACTTCCTCTTCTCTGCTCACCTTTGACATAAATGCAGTAATATCACACCTCTAAAGCTAGGAAAATCTTGGAAAATCTTGAAAAATTGATAAAACTAATCTTTCAGAAGTCATATTAAGAACTACTAATCAACACTCCATCCTATCGTATCCAAATCTCAAGGTACCCATGCTTACTCTGCAGCACTCCAACTTCACATATACCGCCTGTCTTATAACAGTGCCTCTGCTATTACAAAAAATATACCTCATACTTGTACTTTAACAACAACAGTACCACACACGCCAGTATCAAGAGTGCTCCTACGCTCGCCAAATCAGCAAATGATGCAGCAGTGTTACCAAACCAAAGCACAACATCCTCTAAAGTTCGAACACAGCATCCTTAAACTTCGTTTCCGCATGTCATACAGCGGTTGAACCAAAATACCAGCATCATTACAGTCATTTTCTTGGTCTCAAGATGTCGTCGGTGGCTAAGATTGGCACTCGTGTGAGGAAGAAACCGGTTATCAAGATAATTTACAACCCCTTGTATAAAGCAGTCGTTAAGTAAGTATAGTGGCATCTGTATTTTTGTTTTGCGCATTATATTTTCGCAAGAAGTGTTTTATGATCAGTTCATGCTACAATAAATATTTTGAAGTTTTTCTACAACGTCACATTACATGCAGCATGTACATTATATTATTCAAAGTGTAAGCTTATTTGCCAATCTTTGAAAAAGGCTTTTTTTTAAACAGTGCTTCAGTCATTATTACAAAGCACTAAGTTACATATAAATTTGCCATTCAGTATGACTGTGATGTAAATTGACTACGTGGAAGTCACAGTTTTAGTCTGGTATTAAATGCGAAATACGCGGTTATGCGTACCTGTCAATATTTTTTGCCATTCAATACACTGAACATACTATTTCCTTGTACAATTAAGGGCACAAATGGCGACAGCAGCACCACCTTTGGGACCTAATTTGGGTAAAAGGGGCGTAAATGTCGCTAATTTTTGCAAAGATTTCAATCGAGCAACAAGTCATATTAAACCTGGTAATCATGAATACATCATTTTTATTGAACAACGCTATTAATAACCTGCCGTTCTTCTTAAGTTTTTGACTAATTAGTTGCAGTTCTAAATTTGTAGGTGGTTGGGTTGGCCTTTCGGAAGAATGGGATTTTCTACATATAACCTTTTTTTATTAGAATTGATTTGTTGACTGTACTAAGTATCACAAATAGGTGTCCCGTTGCCGGTGCGAATCACTATAAAACCAGATCGAACATATGACATGGAAATTTGTTCACCTACTTCAATGTGGTTGCTAATGCACGCGGCAGGAATAAGGCGTGGAGCGACACGTCCACGTAAGTGTTTAGTTGATGTAGCAAATCATACATTAGGAAAGTGCAGATTGTTGTCGTTCACAGCAATTACACCTTGTCTATCGTCTAATTGCTACTGTAAATGAATAATGCATGCACTTTGAAATTAACAGAGTTTTAAGAAAATGTATTTGTGTTGTGGCTAATAAGAAAGCTATAGTTAGTTCCACCTTTAGTTAGTTCATTGTAATCTCTGCTTTCAATTCTTGATTTTCTTTTTCGCCTGTATTTAGATATTTTTCAAAATAGTGTCCATCATAGTTCGTTGTGATGATAAAGTCTTAATAGTTGCAGATTTTCAGACGAAGAAGTTTCCGGAATGATTACAGTGAAGCATATTTATGAGATAGCGAAAATAAAAAGTAACGACAAGGCCTTAGTTGGTGTTCCGCTAAAGGTTTGTGTTTCAGAAGAACGGAGATACCAAAAATTTCCACCTAATTCCTTCAAAGTGGTATTAATATAACAATTCTTCTTTTTTGTCAGTTAAAAAAATTTATCATTATTTGATTAATTTCCTCTTTCATCTTACAGCTAATATGTGAGCAACTTATCAAAACGGCGCGTACGATTGGACTAAAAGTTTTCCGAGAAGATCTTGATCCGGTAAAATATCGTGAATTTCTGGAGAGGCGGAAGCAAGTAGTTGATGCAGAATTGAAGGCAATTGAGGACGAAAAAGCAGCTAAGATACTGAGGACGGTCCCTACAAATTCGTAAAATATGATTTTATTTCCATGTTGATGTAAAAATCTGACGTTGCGTGTTTGTTTTTAGTAACAGGAAGGCATCAGATTCAGAAAATAAAGAATAAAGGGCAATTTTTCACGTTCGGTAGTGCAACAGTTTTGTTGTTTTGTTTTTTTTGTCGCAGTCAAAATCACTGTAACTTCACGTATTTGCTACATTTAAGTCTGTTAAATACATTTGAATGACTTCTGTACAATGCTTAAAGAGGGCAAAAATAATCACAAATGACACTGCTTAAAATTCTAAAATTACTTCAGAAATTTCAACTAATATTTTGCAAATTGAAACAAATTTATATCTATGAAAATATGCAAAAAAGAGCAAGCATAGAGTTAGTTAGCAAAGTGTATATTATCGGGAATGATTGGTCAGTATATTTTGGTTGACGCATCTTAATTATTTGTGGCATTGTACTTGTTTAAAAATTGCAGTTGACTTCTGAGTTCTTGAAAGGGTTGTTTAAAAAACTGGACTCTCTGGTGCTTAATTTTTAGCACCGTTAATGATTAGCATGGAACTGGAATTGAGCACTTGACCTTTGATGTGTCACCCTATTTGTTGCTCTTATGATGTGTGCGTGCCTCCTTTTTTGCTTAATGTTATAATTTAGAATATTGTTGATGGTACTGTTCTCCTTCACTATAAAATTGAGCATATTTTTCCGCGACATTCCATATCTTTAAGCTTTTTGCATATTTTACAATGTGAACTCTAAAAGAGGCAAGGCACACATATACTCTCCTACTCTCATACATGCAGAGATGAATGGTCAGACATTTAGAGGCGGATACGAATATATATAAATGCATATGAAGATATATTTTATTGTAGTGTGTAAGGACGACTAGCTGGTGGGCAGTCGGTTGGGCCATTTTTTATGTCTGGTGTCTTAAGTTCATGAGTTCAATTATGTAGTCAATTAGCTCCTGAGTTCCATTTATCCATCGCTGCATGATGCATAATGCTGATTTTATTGATCCCTGTTGAACTCTGCTGTATTATTTCTGTATCTGACCATTACTTCATTTCATTTGCATACATGTAGGTAACATACGTACGTGTATTTCTACAGATATGAAATTATAGATGGTTATGAAATGGGTTATGTAGATTTTTTAATCTACAAATTTGAAGCAAGGGAAGAGCTTTCACCAAGAATGCACTAGTAATTTCGTTAGTTTTTTGCTCACGGAAATCGTTTTTTTCTCATTATGTGCATAAGATTTAGGTATTTATTTTTTAGGCAGTTGTTTTTAATTCAGTTTGTGTTATTACTTTGCAGTTAACACAGTGAGAAGTAGAAAATGTAAAGGCCAAAAATGGCTTCTTCATGGTAGAATATGACTACTTGCGAGAGTTATATTTTTCCGTGCAAGCTGTAAGTTCGGATTTGGTGGAAAGGTGGGAATGGCAAAAGAACGCTGAATATCAGTGTAAAATGTGCAAAAATTCAGAGAATAAATTGTTGAAGAAGTTTGTGTTTTGGTATTTCGTTTTTTTTTTTTTTTTTTTTT
>UYYF01004494.1:0-25026 GCA_900618365.1 Thelazia callipaeda
ATATATATATATATATATATATATATATATATATATATATATAGTTTTCGTGTTTGTAATTTTGATTATGTTTAATTTATAGACAATATTTTGAAGACAGTCATTAAAGTTGTGAATCAGTATGAATTTACAGTATAATAATCAAAAATTATCCATCACTCATGAAAATAATTTTGTACTGAATCTAGTGTCTTCAAGGTCATTTCGCTGTTGTTTATGTAATATTTTGTGGCAAAAAATCACTAATCAAGAGTAACTTATCAGTAACTCAGTAGCTGGTATCAGTACAGTACAGTGCATTACTGAAAAGCTGATATGTTATTTCTAAAAATTATATTCCTAAGAACAATTTACAAAATTTATAATATGCAAAGAACAGAAATAATAATTTTGGTAATTTTCATAAAGGGTTTTTACAGATTCTCTGGCTGCTTACTCGTTTTCCAGCATGATATTTTTGACATTCACATTCACATTTTGTGGTATTATTGGAGGACTTGATTAATCTTCCGATCCCTTTATGCAAGCAGTATTCTTCTTCACATTGGCGTAGCTCTTCTGAATATTCACATAATGATCCAGTGAAACCTTGTTTACACCAGCACCTAAAATTGTGCAAAACAAATTTATATTTGTGACCCAAAAAATTTATAATAGCTAATGTTTATAATAGGTTTAATGAAGGACGTAAGACATACTCATACTGAACCCATTGTACCACTTTTGTATCACTGAATTCTGTATTTACTGCTGCAATTTTTTCATTTTTCTTCATATTTAAAGTCGTTATTATTTGGCGTTTCTGTTGAATACTGTAAGTAATATTGTTTATCAGTACGGTCTATGCAAATTTTTATTTAAACATAAAGATGTCACGCTATTCCTGAAGTATGCTCGTTGTTCTCATTTATTATTATTATTATTATTATTATTATTATTATTATTATTATTATTATCATTTATGTTATTATTATTATTATTATTATTACTATTATTATTATTATTATTATATTATCATTATTATCATTATTATCATTATTATTGTTATTGTTATTATTATCATTATTATTATTATTATATGACTGCTTAATATAGTGGTAATCACAATTATTATGTAATATAATAGTGATGTTTTGAAAAGTAGCCATTTTTGATAGTACTTTATGCTGTCACGTTAAATTTGCCTGTAACAAGTTGCGTCATTTTGACACATATTGTTTTCGCAATACGTTTGATCAGCCACAAATTCACACGTTTTCCCGTAATGAGTTGGTAGACATTGACAGTAATAACTGAAATTAGAGCAATAATTTATCGCTACATGTATGCATATTTGTTTACGGTATCAATGATTGAATTGTGTTGATTTTATTTTGAAAAGCACCAAACTTACGATCCTTTTTTCGATACACAAGTACCACCATTTTGGCAAAATTGCATTATTTTACAAGGGTCGAAGTTCGTCTCAAGATCACCAGTATGCTGTTTCCGATGTTTGGCTGGCGGTATATACGGTATTTTTGGTAGGCTATGGAATTTTCTCATCAGTGATATGCTATTACTTAATCCTATAATAAAGAACATCGATATACCAAAAAATCTTCATTATATCAAAGAAAAATGTTCCAAAAATAATATTTAGTAATTTTATTAGATTTTTTAAATCAATAATCCAAAGTAATGCATACTTTCCGAAAATGTCTTTGTTCTCTTCCGCTTTGCTTGAAATTCAAATCCATGCAAATCACTTGTAAAAAGGCCTTAAATTGATTATTATCAGTTGAATCGATTAAAAATTTAATATAAGTTTTTTCAGATACATTCAAAATTTTAAATAAAATACTAATTTTAATAATGCGATAGAAAGGAAAACTAACCTAATAGTTTGAAACAATACATAAATCAAAGTTAATTTAAATTTATATTTAATTTCTATTCTTAATTTTATAAGTCTTTTTAATTCAAAGTTCAGTACAGGAACTAGAAATAATTAAGGAAAATTTCTTGGCAATTCGGTGACAAAGATAAATTTAAATTTAGCATCGAAAAATGTCGCAAACTTTTCTTCTTCATTGCGAATTCTCAGAAACACATCAAGTATCTCAGGTTTGAGAATTCTCAAGAAGAAAGCAAATAACTGAAATTAATCGCATCTTCATTTCTCATTAAAAGTAAACAAACTGTACTACAAAGCAGAAAAAGTTGCAGCAGACTGATCATCTCATTTTATAATGAAAAAATGTGTAATTTTGCTACTTATTTATCATCTGTTACATACATTCTACTCTTCACGTTAATGCGACGTAACCTTAGTTATATGTAAATTTTGCTATATTATTGGTGCATATGTTTATTTTTAAATTCTCTCTTTAGCTTTTGTAGTGAAATTTCATGCAAACACATTTTATGAACACGATTCTAAACAATACAGTTATTTCTAAATAATAACTACGAATTATTGATTGCAGAAAAAAAGATTAACCTCCGCACGATTTTGATTATGATATTGATTTGATAAGCTAATAAAAATACACGTATTTATTTATGACTTTCACGTCATTAACTTAGTCAAACTTTGTTCTGCATATGCTATATTTCAGACTGACAAAAAGTAGATACTTCCACTGCAGCCACAATCAATACACTATATACATATATATGTATGTTTATTCATATATTCTCGATTATTTTTTTTGTTTTTTCCGGTGCATATTGCTGAGATAGTAACTGTTGCACAATGGGTATAAAATTTTTCCACTATATATATAATAATAATAGATGATATAATAATATATTCGTGAGGATATGTTGTGATTCTTGTACCGGTGGTGTTGGTGCTATTTATTCGTTTGCTTTTTTATTGGCAAAACTCATTAGATTAGAAACTTATTAAATTAGAAACTTTTTTTCCGACTGAATAACTCATCTTCAGCTGCTGTGAATCCCCTGTTCAGTCTTTACTAGGTTATGTTATTACAGCAATAGTAAAAAGCTGTTTAATCTCATCATTGAATAAAAAAGTTTCCGCAGTTTTTTTTTGAAGTATAATAATAATAATTTCAATGTACCAGTCAACTTTGCTTATAGAAAGTATTGGTCAAAAGGAAATAATAATTTCTCTGTTTTAAATAATTGTAAAATATGTGAGGTTTTTCAGGTAGTGCCAACAATTACTATCAGTTTGTGTTTAATACAGTTGAGTTATGCATCCCAGAAATCCATACAAAGATAAACCTCCAGACTTTAACTCACTTGCCAATAAATACGTGGAATTCCGATCTCGGTGCCATATTGGTTCTAATGGAAAGGTTTGTTTTATCATTATATTCAGTGGCTCTCATATTAAAAAAAAAAACAAAGACATCTTCTTAACTTACTTGATTGTTGTGCATATTTCGTGCTAAATTTAGCTTCAAACATTGGTACTGTTCCTTCTTCTTGATTCTATCATCAATTTCAGTTAAGAATTGATTTCCGTGATTCAAGTGCTGTCCGGGCTTTAGCTCGAACTTTGCTGCTGAGTGATTTCGATTTAGACGTTGAGATTCCTGTGGATTGTCTTGTACCACGTATACCTCAACGTCTGAATTACTTACTTTTCATCGATGATCTACTCAAAATAAATGGAATTTCGAAAGATGCTCTTGGCATCGATATTGGTATATTTTTCTCTCATTTTTCGACAAAACAAAACATGATATTTTGTTAATGAAAACATTAATACTTATAGTTTTCATTTTTAGTTTTGATCAGATATTTATTACATTTGCATTCACAATATTAAGAACTATATTTCAAGATTTGATTAAGTCTCTATCTTCGAATTTGCATTTGGTGTGCTTTATTCCAATCAATTATATATATATAAGAGAATATTCTGACGTTTTTACTCGACATTCTAACTTTTTTTTCGAAAAATTTTTTCTAGCTCAGTGCAATAATATCTGATAAAAACATAAAGTAACATCAAATTGTACTTAATATTATTTGTTTGCTAAAATCTATTAATAATTGATTCAGGAACTGGTGCATCATGTGTGTACGCACTTCTAGGTGCGAAGCAATACAACTGGAAATTTCTGGCTACTGATAGTGATCCTTTTGCCGTAGAGGTACTAAGCTTTGTTGATCAAATTAAACTGATTTTTATGCGTGTTTTACCACTGACGTTTTGTAATTTTCAGGTGGCTAGTAGAAACGTAGAAAGAAATTGCTTAAATGAAAAAATCGAAGTCGTTCAAGTTCGAGAAGAATGTATGATTAAGGGAAGAGATTTTTTCAGATACATTTCTCATAATTAAGTAAATGAAACAAAATTTCTCAATATTTCAGGATGTTGTTTTTTCTCGTCCAGAAGCCGAGTTCACATTTTGCATGTGTAATCCGCCATTTTATGAGTATGGTGAATCAGAAGAGGTATAAATTGTTCTTCCTTATTTGTGGTATATATGTCTCAAAAATTTTACAGGCCAATCTCTTGTTTTACAGAAGTTCAGGTACTTGAAAGAGAATGTTTTGACAAACGTTATCGGGGGCTCGAGTTGCTCAGATCGGCCAGCTCCTCATTCGGCTACGGTGGCTAGAAGTAATGAGTTGGCTGTTACGGTATAATTTTGATGAACTGGATAAATTTAACTTTATATATAATTTTCAGTAAATAAATATTTACAGACGTTCAAGCATTTTTAAAAACTTTTTTTGTAGCTTGTTACCAAATGAAAATTTTTTATTCTTTTGTTTCAGGGCGGAGAAATCGCATTCGTTTCTCGTTTAATTGAAGATAGTTTTATTTTGCAAAATACTGTCAAGTAAGTGCTTGTACTTTTAGTTCACCTTAACAATATCATTATTTAATAATTCAGTACATAGTTTAAATCATTTTATAGATTCTACTCATCAATGGTCGGAAAAAAATCAAGCCTAGTTGAATTACGTAAGAAATTAGGGCGTTGTTTGAATGTACGATCAATAGTGACGAGACTCTGTCAGGGCAAAACTCATCGCTGGGTGCTTGCATGGACATTCGAGTCTCAAATTAAACTGGTTGAAGTACAAATTCGGCGTATATTATTTTGACTGCTTAAGTACCATCTCAGACTCGTTTTGTACAGTTTATTTTCAGCCAACAAAATATTCCTCGCCTTTAAAACTCCGCTTGCCATCAGTTCTAGAAGACAAAGAAAAATGTCTTACTTGGATAACGGCATTATTAACTACTCTGGAAGTATAATCTTTTATCTTACTGAGCAGAAATTTCGTATTATTAGTCTTAGTCTTAATCTAAAGTACTAAAAATAAAAATTAAACTGTTCTTATGTCTGGTATAATGCAATGAAATTTATTGATGCGCAGTGAAAATATAAATTTATTGTATAATCATAGGATAAATGGAGGTTCATTCGATGTTAAATGTGTAGATATTTTATGGTTTGAAAGTGATTTCACATTTCTATAGGTTTCCTTTGTAAAAGAAGATAATGGTAGCTTCTTATGTAAAGCTATTAAAAATACGTGGTCACAACAGCGACAAAAGCGCAGAGCGGGGCGAAATGTGAATGTTCGTTCACCCTTGAGCAAACGTTACTGTTTCGATCAAAACAGTGTTGGTTGCTCGGTTAATTTAAATACCGGTGTTCATGAAATCAGTTATAACAATGTCGGTAGTTCAGAATGTATCGAGTTGAGTGGAAGTGAGAAAAACAATAATGTGCGGGATGTTTCTATTCAAGTTAGCTTTTTTTTTTTTAAATCACGCTACTCGTCACAAATGTTAATTTGTATTTTACGCAGTTTGTGCACTTTTTATTACTCAAATTTTCAGGCTTGTGTAGAGTCAAATACTGAAGTGCAGCCCTTAATTTATTTCACGTTAACTATATTGCCAACTGAGAACTCTCTTCGACTGTGTTGTTTAGAAGGCTCTCGTAATTCTTTACATCAAATTTGGCAGTTTTGCAAAAATCAACTCACTGCATTGGAACGATCCTATCAAACATCATCTTCATAAACTTATATGCTTCATTTTGAGTTATTGGTGTCTAAGTTTTTAGCTTTAAAGAGAATGTTTTTGTGTTTAGAATTTCGTAATTTTGAATAATTTTTATCAGGCTGATAGCTTTATATGTTATGATATTTTGGATGAAAATAGGTGGAACGGAAAAAGAAAAGCTATGATGTTAATTTTAAGCTACTGATGACACTGAATAATAATTTCATACCTATCAATTTTGATGGAAGCATTAAAATTGTTTTGGACGCAAAAGGTTTTAGAAGATATTAGCTGCTGCAGTCATCAAAGATATCCCAGTTTTCTTTATCTAATATCGAAGGTTGGGTTCATCACTAATTTTTAATTTCCTTATTTCTTTGTATCTCATTTGTTCTAGCATATGCTGTTCAAACTTTGAATTCTTAAAAAAGAAGTTATTTTGTTATTGTATTAGTACTAATGTCGTGTATTTAATATGTAGATATAGAACGTAAAGATACATTTTAAAGTTTGTAGTGACATTTGGTAGCATTTTCAAATCCAATTATCAGAAGCATTTCGCTCGGTTTTTCACTATTAAAGAGCGGCTGCTGTTTGAGTAGTTGTAGTCATTTAGATTTTCATTTTAGTGGAAAATTTCCTTCATTAATGAATGGTAATTCATCTCCTGCTAGGATTTGTATGTTTGTGTGTCTCATCTATTTCATTCCTGGCTTCTTTTTTTGTTTTTGTGATTTTGTAGATGAATCGTTTTAGAAGGTTTGATTCAAAAATATTTTAATCGTTATGTTACTTCTTTATTATTCATAATAGGCCTTTGTGAATTTCCATTCTAAATAAAAAAACACTTCAATTATATCTACGTTTGATAAGGTCATATAGATTACGGGTTGTTTTTTATTACAGTATTTTCTTTAGAACAGTTATTGCAATAAACCGCAATGATATAAACTTGATTTTTACAACGTTTGTCTATTTCAATTTTGTGCTATTTTTCTTCAACATTGTCAGTAGTGTTTGTTGCAAAAATATAAATAATTGGAAGATTGTTTGTGTTTGAATAAGTAAATATGTGAGCTTGACGTTTCATTTCCACAATCCATTTCTTGCTTGGCGTTCAATAATTTTTTGAATTCATTTTTTAAATTATTTTTTTTTTGATGGTTAGTTAAATAAAGATGTGAGCTGAACTGGAATGCATAGATGCGCTAGGAAAGTTGAGGCACTTTATAATTATGCAGACTGCTGTTCAGTGGTCATAATTGTAATTTTTATATTTCATTTGAAAGGCTTCAATGAAGCTAGTATAACTATTGTAATGAAGCCCATGTATTGGATTATTAGGGATATTAGTAAGGTATTCAATGTACTCTGATTTTTATTAGGTGAATATTAATTCTTTTGAATGTTGAGTAGTTTGTCAGGCGTAGAATTTTATTTGGAATAGTACGTTGTGTCCAAGCATTTTGATCCCTTCCAATATATTTTGGTTTTGAAGAAGTGTTGAGAGTTTAATGCATAATTATAGCCAAGCCATTAATAATGGTTTATAGTGGCTACAAGATAATGAAGTTTAGTATTTAGAGAGTGATGAGAACTCTTCAAATTTTGTTTTCCTGTGAGGTTTTCTAAATTTATATTAACTCCTGCATTTCACTTACTGTAGACCCATTCAGACCAGATTAGTCTGAAGTCTTAAGAGCAACATTTTGAATGTTGTATAATTTTGTTTCTTCAAAATCAATACAAAGTGAAGTTCGAGTAATCTCGTCTGAATGGATGCTATTCATCACTAGTAGCTGGTAATCTCCCAAATGTTTGCGTAAGCAGTTGTAATTACATAGATATTATACAAGAAAGCACTTGTATTTTTGCTCATATTGTGGAAGCACACTTTAAGCAAAGAGTGACCCTTTCTTATATTTAAATTGGTTAGAACTTTTAGTACTGCTGGTAAAAAAAATTTTAAATTTCTCTTGCGTAGACGTCATAAATGTTGTGAGCTATAAGAGAGAGTTGAAATTTGTTTTTTGGTGTAGATATCTTTTGATTACTTTCTGCTATTAATAATAATTTTTATTATATAGCTTCCTAGCAGTCTTTGCATAAATGATATTTGTGGTGCATTTATTGCAAAAATAATACGCTTAATATTTGTATTAACTAATTGTTTTACAGTTAAATATGGATTACATTAGTTTCAACTTTTTTTTTCTTTTTAATGACAAGTCTCTCTAACTTCTATTTAAACAAAAAAAAAACTTTTTAGAATTACGAGGCATATACTAAATTAACTGATGTTGTTTCTGTAGTTACATAAATTTGGAAGTGCTGCGCATCTTGACGTAAGTGATGTTCAAAATATGCAAGACAGGAAGATTGTTTTGAATGTAATACATCATTTCTAGATTCATATGGAGACCTGTAGTCGCAGTGTGTTTAAACGGTATCTAACAATGTTATATTTTGGATCTCATCCAATGGATCATTCACCATAACCAAAGTACTGGAAAGCGATGGAAGATCTTGGTATGTTGTAGTAAGTAATTTTGTGTTGTCAGTAATGGTTTTTGTCTTTTTCTGTATGATTTGCGCAAAAAAATTTCACTATATTGGCTTACTGGCAGTATTTTTTGGAACGAAAAAATAAAAAAGTAGAAAAGGAAAAAGTGTAACATAGAAGACTACTTTTAATTCTTGTGATATACATGTTGAAATAAAATAGCTATGATTATTTGAAAAATATAGTTTCTTATTTTGTTGTGATCAATAATTCTAAAGTATATCCTGAATTTCTCGATGCAATTTCTGATGGCCGTAAGAAATTGTAGATCATATCATAATAACAGAATATGTATATAGGATTATATTTGATATTTTTAACGAGATTGATTTGTTTTCGTTTCTAACTGATTACTATAACATATCTATTTCTATTTTTATTGTGATGTTTGGTGATTCTTTTTGAAAGAATCATAAGTATTTTTACAACAAGCTAGAAGTTAGATGAAAGTAGTGAACATAATTTTATAATATGACTCTTCAGTGAATTAATATGTCTCATGAATGAGACAAGTTGCGGGGCAGGTTTTCAAGGTGTTTTTTGTACATGTTTGAAAGTAAAAGATTTCTCTTTTTACATTATTTTTCTAACAGTTTTAAGACAAATCAGGCTTGTGGTTATCTTAAAATTGATAATTTCTGTTATATTCATATTAATAATTTCACTTAAACAGGGCTCTAAGCATAAAATGCATATGAAAATAAATGTGTCTAAAAGTGTAATTAGTAGAGACTTTCTGTAGTTATGATTAATAATAATTAGTGAGAATAAAGGAAATATTTAGACATTATGCTATTAATAATAGTTTTTATTATATGGCTTCCTGACAGTCTTTGCTTAAATGATATTTCTAGTGCATTTCTCGCAAAAATGGTTCTCTTAATATTTGTATTAATTAACTGTATTGCAGTTAAATATGAATTACATTAGTGTTAGATTATTTCTTCATTTTTCCATCATCAAATATGTGTGCCATCAATTGTAATTTGAAAATTTCTTTCAATTTCTCTTATTGATAGATGGAAAAATATATAGCAAATAATAGTGAGATAAATAAATAAGTAAATAAATAAATGCCATGTAAAATAATTTAGAAGATTTTTTCTTGATGATAAGATGAGATATTTTACTTGAGAATTACACATATACGGGTTGAGCGATGGCACATTTTTTGTTGCGATTAGGGTGACAACTGCGTTATTATGCGATTTTAAATGACATTTATATAGTTTTTTTTTTTTTTGATTTTTGAACAATTTAATTCAATACATTTTAGTAATACATCAGTGATATATTGTATTTGCTTTTTAGCATTTTTTGTTTGATAATATTTCTGCTAAATTCTTCTGATCTTTTTTTCAGAACGAAAGAAAATAATTTTAAAAATATTTTCACATCCATACGTCTTTCTTTCCAGTGCATCTGTTTATAGTACTTGTTGCACTTGAAAATGATTATTTCTATTGTTATCAGTATTGTTTTAGTATGATCATTAATATCATTATCGTCATTAAATTGAATTTTGCCGGAGGATATAACTCTTTCAAGTATAGAAATCCCTTTTACTATTGCATTAGTAGATCAAAATCATCGTGCAGTAGTTAGTTGATCATTAATTCATTAAGTAGAGAAGAGTTATATTTTTAAATGTAAGCCTTCATTTTTCTTTATTTCAAATACTGAGCAGTAGGGTTTATTTTTCTCTCAGTGCTCATTTCGCTACGCATTTTAATATGCGTCTTCATGCTTTTTCTATATAAGAAGTGTGAAGGATGAGTTAGTCAGTTTTGTATCAGTCTTTCTACCTCAACAAAAGCTAGGCAAAGTTTTTCTTTCAAAGTATTACTACTCATTTGATTACTGATTATTTTTTTCTCCTACAGTGTTGATAGTATTTTCTTATCACTTCATATCAAGTATAGTACAGCTGATTATTTGTAAGAAATAAATATGAAATAAAATATACTAATTCAAGTGAGATTTATCGATGTCGACAACAGCAAAGAAGTCAGCCAATCATTCTGTTAGTTGGGCAGACCTCGCCGATTATACAAATGGTTTCTTTTTAAAATTATTTCTCCATTTGTTACAATTTTTTTTAGATTTATAATTGCAGATCATTAAATTGCATCTATATATTTAAGGGAAGATGAATTGATCAGTGAATAAAATAGATCAACACAACATTTAAACTTTCACTTATATCTGTTATAATTAAAAAACCTTATGTAATTGAGGTTCTTCACTAAAGCATTGTAAGCTTGTAGTACTCATTACTTGCTATGTTATAATACCGTCAATATCAATATCAGTTAAAAATAGATGAAGTGCAAGAAGAATTAAAAATGCTCATTGCTAGAGATAACATTGAATTGGTAGCTGACTGACAATAGTAGAAAGAATTTTCGAAGCATATACACAGGATTACTTTTTTATTGTTATATATATAGAAGCATATAAGCTTATATACATGCAACAAGAATAAAACTCTGCGCTAAACAAAATTTGATTAAAAGTTTTAGAGTGAAAATAAATGTGGAAGCTCATTTATCACTTGTTATATGTATGTATAGAATTTTACGTAAATTGCAAAGATGCATCATGAAGATGTAGTCAACAAAAGCAGCAAAAACAACAACTGACATAAGTTATCGGAATATAATGAGAAGGGATTATGAAGCTGTGACAAATTTTAGTACTGATTGATCGTTTTTACCAGGATTATTTTAATGTGATAATGTATTCACTAGTTGATAATTAATTTCACTGTTTTGTTTATTTTGTTCTTATTCTGTGATAGCACACTGATCTGTTTCCCAGCCGTCATATTAGTAACTGAATAAATTAGTAATTCATCCTTGATGATCTTTTTTACTCATAATTTTGTCAGAGATAAAATTTTTTTAATGAGTATTATTTAATAATTGCGATTTAAAAGAAATGGAAAAAATGGAAGAGTTGTTTTTCTTTAGCAAAAAATGATAAAGTCTATGGGAAATTTCTTACATGCAAGTTACACTTGAATAGGAAAGATGTTAAGAGTTAAGAGAAAATGTATGATTCTGTAATGATCAAGAACTGGAGTGGAATTTGGTAGATTGGAAATCATAAGAAATGAAAATGATTTTAATTTGTATGCAATGCTCGAAAGCAGAAGGAATTGTATTGATTTTATGATTTTATTAATTAGCATTTAGTTGTAATATTTTATGTAATGAGATATTCTGAGATGATAAAACTTTTTGAGTGTAGACGAGAAAGAAGGAAGAAAGTAATTATATAGCATGTCTTGCAGAATATTTTTTGTTCATAGAAGCAAGGTGAAACTCACTGGTTATCTTAATTCGATAATTGTGATCCCATTTGAATTTTCATCATAACGTAAAATTCTAGCACTTGCACGTGATGGAAGCTAAATTTTTGTCTCAATTATTTTAAGCTTATATTTTATTTGCTGTCAGCATTTTTCTCGTAACCATTAGTAGTAGGTAAGTTAAGTTAATTAACAAGCTGAAGAAAGTTTTTTGTTGTATCCAATAAGTGAAAACATATTTTTATACGTTATAAAAGCAGGTAAAGTGAGTATGATAATGCTGAGTTTATCTGCTTTTATACGGGTTTTGAGCACATCTTTTTTTTAAAAGTATGTTTAGACTATTTGCACAGTGATAGACTTGAACGAGAAAGCGAAGACCTTTGAATGATTCTTAGGATAATGAACTTTTAGAGCAAAGAAAAACTTGCATGTTAGTACTGGTTTCATAAACTTCTTTAAACAAAGTACCTCTTTTTGTCATATTTAAATTGATGGAAGGTATAAATAATAATTACTTGGCAATTTTTGTCGTGAATTTTTTGTGTTTCTGATATTTATGATTTTCATCTAATATTTAGTTTTGTTACTTTTATTATTTCTATTATAAGTGATTATTAATCGAACAAAGACAATTCAATGTATGCATTACGCAAAGAAAATTTTGTGGACGCAGTGACCCCAGCATTGGGTTTGTTGTAACTCTTAAAAAATTTTTGAGCACATTATTTGTGTCATATTATGTAGTCTGCTGTTCTGGTCATTTTATTACATGACTTTTAATTTTTCTATATTTTTATAGTTTTTTTGATAACTCAATTATTTCACTTTTCAAGTTCAAATAAGTATTTGTATAATTTAATTTTGTGAGAAATAACTTATTTTCTGTTTCAGAAGCTTTGCTTTCTGATTTACAACATACCACGGAGGTACTGAAACGAGCTAAATGTAAACATCGGCACTCATCAAGTATACAGGATTTAGAACCTGTATATGAAGAACAAACGAGAAGGTATGTATGCATTACTATCATTGTTCATCTTTAATTCTTGACAAGTTCTGAATTGTCAAAAATTTTTGATATGCAGGGACAGTGGAAAGATTGTTAGTGCAATCACTTTTAGTCTACTTTTGTTCTACTTAACTTTTTCTCTTTAAATAAATTTCGACTTTGTCATCAACATTTATTTGTATATTTCTGTATAAGTTAGATTTTTGTACTTGATAATGGAATGTTTGTTTAAGCAGTTCTTGCCATGGATTGGACAGTATTGAGCAAATGCTGGATGATTATTCACAAAAACGAAAGAGCCCTGAAGGTTTTTTTTCCATCATAAAGAAATAGCTCCATTGATTTTGCCCAATACTACTAATTTGATTATATGTTGAATGACAGGAAATATTATTCATTTCAAAATGGAATTTTCTTTATTCATTAAAGAATGATATATTGTTTCAAAGAACTGCAGTACGGTCATCACGTAGTTATAATTTCTATGAATAATGAATGACAAGGATATGAATAAGTTCCGTATCTTTTACAGATGAACGTTATACTAATTCAACTACGAATCAGTCAGAAAGACCTACTGTGCAGAGTTTATTTAGAGAACTTGAAAGCGACAGGTTAGGAATTAAATGAAATTATTTCTTGTAACACGCATTGCCAGATTAGTGTAACCTGAGATGACAGTCGCTGGATTCTGATCTGTAGATTAGTTTTTGTGTCATTATTCCACTTTTTTATAATGATTCGTTATTTTCATTTTCTCATGTTTATAAAATGTTATTTTTGGTATGTAGAAACTTTAACGTTGTAAGATCGAATATTATTATTGAATTTAATTGTTTTCTTTCAGTCCTTACAGAAGTGTTGGCGGTCGTTCTTCACATTCTTATGATAATGAGCAGGTTTGTTTTGCTTAATAATAATCACTTTTATTTTAGCGATCCATTATTTTATCATATTCTTTATTACTTTGGTGTGTGAGTCAAAAAAGTAAAATGTACCAGTTTAAGCTTTTATCATCATGTAAGCTTTTGACAGATGTACTGTAAGGGATAAATTTCTGTAGTTTGTAAATTGACTCTTGCTGTTCGATCTGCGTTTAGTAATACTCAGTTGACACGACAACTCTGTTGAACTTACAGTGCATTAAAATACTAGAAGAATATAAGCCTTGTTTCAACTAGTAAGTTCTTCTTAACTGTTTCAGCATATAAAAATTGCACAAGTTTTTCCTACTTACTCATTGTTTATCTTTACTTTAAATAAAGATCATTCTTAGAGTGCATTCTTATTCTTACTTTTAAGTGACAGTGCATTATTCTTCTTACTTTTAAGTGACAGGTACGTAGTTTGCTTATGCATTGATTTACGGTGTTATCTTTTATAGCTTAATATACTTCCTTTCTGGTGTACTGTCTCACGTTTCATGTATTCTGTAATAGTGATCTTTTTGTTAAGTGTAATATTACCTTTAATGCGATATCATTTGAACCTTCTTTTTTTTTCTTTTAATAATTTTTTTAATCAGTTGATTTCAAATGTCCGATATATATATTCATATTAGGCTTTGATATTAACTAACAGCTGCCATAGTATGACATCTGAAATAGTGATTGAATGTTTTATCAATTATATGTCAGTTATTTCATGTAATATTTTTATAATCTTATTCTATATGAGATTTGTTGCAGAATTTATCATCAGACGATCCTTTACAACTAGATTCAATGTTGGGAACTTTGCAGAAAGATATGTCGAAGCACGGCATTAGTACAATACCCAAAGGTGATTGTGCTTCTTGCGATAAACCGATTATTGGACAGGTTATTTTGTTTTTGTGATAATTTTCTTGTAATACTTGTCATTCACCTCTTATCTGTTATGGAGTAAATGAAGATTTACAGTTTGAGGTAAATTTTGATTGTAATTTTTTCCTGAAATGTTTTTTATGGCAGAAAATGTGATTTTTAGAATGAACGAAATGAGCAGGGGAAACTTGATTGTAAAGAATTAGTGTAAAAGATTGTAAAGGATGCAAAATATTATATTAGAGCTTATACGATAATGACTTTCTATCATCCATTGAAAATTTGTCAGTATATAGTAATGATATTTTTGTGGACCATATAAAAATAGTGATGCTTTACGAAAGCAAAGAATTAGAATTGATATTTATTTATTCATTTCAGTTGTATCGCACAAATTTTTGTCGAAATTCTACCAATAATTGCAAACAAAATATATTACAAAAATTAAACAGTGATTATATATGCAAATTTCGCGCTTTACATGATTACTGAATATGATC
The DNA here is from genome assembly GCA_900618365.1 of Thelazia callipaeda. NCBI lineage: Eukaryota > Metazoa > Nematoda > Chromadorea > Rhabditida > Thelaziidae > Thelazia > Thelazia callipaeda. The sequence goes on from UYYF01004494.1 coordinate 15,183, forward strand.
ACATTTTTCAGGTCGTAATAGCGCTAGGTAAGATGTGGCATCCGGAACATTATGTATGTTGCCAGTGTGGCGAAGAATTGGGACATCGTAATTTTTTCGAACGAGGAGGCAAAGCATATTGTGAAAATGATTACCATGATATGTTCTCCCCTAGATGTGCATACTGTAATGGACCAATCAAAGATGTTAGTTGTATTGTTTTACAAGATTTTTTGTTTTTTGATACTACATAAAAGTTGAAAGAACGAAAGCTATGTAACGAATGTAAATAAAAAATATTATATTAGAAATAATCAAGTTAGCCTGTTTTGTTTGCAGCGCTGTGTAACAGCTCTGGGAAAAACGTTCCATGCAGAGCATTTTGTATGTGCTGAATGTGGTAGGCAATTTGGAGATGAGGGATTCCATGAAAAGGTAAATTGATTAGTTGATATAAAATAATTTCTTATAAGGTTTGAATGTGAGTTATAATGGAACTGTGGTCTTTTTGAATTCCGTGTAAATTTTGCAGTGTTATTTCAGAAATTATCTATTTACTCACAGTTTTGACTGCTATTTTGTGTGTCTGAATTCTTGTTTTACAGTGTATATTTATAATTACTTAGGTTATATCCAAAAAGATTTTGAACTATTTTTGCTCGTAGAGTGAGGATACCTTTGTAGCTAGAAAACTTTTTGATCAATCTGCTTTGATTTTAAGGATGGACAACCGTATTGCAAAGTGGACTTTTTCCGAATGTTCGCACCAAAATGTAATGGATGTAAGGAACCAATCAAAATGCATTTTATAACAGCGTTAGGCACTCACTGGCATCCAGAATGTTTTGTATGTCAGGTAACATATTCAACAATATGAATGCTTACTTTTAAATGTATCATGAAATTTTATCTTTACTTTTTCTTTCGTAATCAATTCAAATTAAATTCAGCAAAGTGTTTGTTATCATCTTTATTATTTGGTCACTGTGTTTCTGGTATAATAACGCTTTCATCTTTGAAAAATTTGAAGGGGCTGAAATATGCTTCAGTAAGTTTAATTAATTCTTTGTTTGACTTAGTGCAGTGCATGTAATGTTATTTAATGTGTGAAGAGTGACAGTAGACTAGATTTACGATTGAATGTAGCACTGAATAACTCAAGTTTTATTTCTGACTTTTCGTTGGTTCTGCTGGTTGTGGTGTTGGTACATACTGATACTGGTACTGATACTGATACTGGTACTGATACTGGTACTGATACTGGTACTGATACTGATGGTGATGCTTCTGGTGGTAGAGTTGACAATGAATAACGTTCATTATCAGTACATAGAAAATTGTTGTCGATCGTTCGATCGTTTAAAGATGGAATGTGGTGAAATGTTCAAGTAGCTGGTTGAATAGCAGTGAAAATGAATGTAACTACTGGAAAGTTTGTGTGAAGAAAAGAACCTATGTTAGCCATGCTAATTGCTCATTTTAGGAGTGTGGAAAGCCTTTCGAGACAGGATCATTCTATGTGCACGATAATGTGCCATTGTGCGAAACCCACTACCATAAAAAACGTGGTAGTCTATGTGCAACATGCCAGAAACCCATTAGTGGTCGATGTGTATCCGCTATGGGGCAGAAGTTTCATCCAGAACATTTTTGTTGCTTTTACTGTCGTAAGCAGCTTAACAATGGCACATTCAAAGAAGTGGATCGAAAACCATTTTGTCATAAATGTTATCACACTACGCATCTTTAATTATTTACACGTATACTTACAACATTATGATTTTTTGCTACGCTTCTAGGATTACTTACTTTATTGAAAAAGTATCCAAATTATAAGTTGTTGTTTGTTTGTTTTTTGTGTGTGTATGCATTTTGTGAGAAGAAATGTATACTAGTTTTGTAGGTTATGCAACTAACATTGCTTATTTGCTAGTTGATGGATGAGTTGATATTTATGAAAGGGATTTTTCCATTTTATGTAATGAATTATTCATTACTTACCTGTAGTAGGAATATTTTAAAAAGGTAGAACATATTGCTGTATTGTGTATTTAATTGATCTAAGTTTTCGTAATTTGACGTTGTTTGAGATTTGCCTTGTTACATCTTCAGTGTTTTTTTGCTTACTGCTATGTTATTAGATCCACTTGCACTAGAGCTGGATAAGCGTTAACCGATGAGTGAGTTTGCTAGAAACTATGCTTGAAGTAGATAAGTCTGAGCTAATAATCTTTATTACCTTAGTTCTCTATCTACTTTAATGCACTTTGTTTTTGCATACTTTGATTGATAATTGCAATCATTTTTGTAAATATTACGGTTTAGCATTTGAGCCATAGTTTTTATTCATTCTCATTTGCGGAGCATTTCGTTTTCATTTATTTTCTGTGATTTCTTTCTTTTTTTTCTTCTTTTTTTGTCTACTTTCTATGTTATGTGTACATTTATTTGTTTCTGCTTTCATTTTCCTCACGTTTTAGTTTATTCGAGTTATGTTTTTAATATATGTATACGCGTACATACGTAGGGGGATAATGTATTTGCTGCTAATCCTTATCAAGAGTTAGTCATTTGATTTATATTTATTGATTAACTTGTTCTTTGATTGAGACTTAAGTTTTTCCTTGGAATGTGATAGGTATCGTCGATTTTCAAGATTACTGAGAAACCTTTATGAATGAGTGAATGGACTAGCTATGTTAAACGGACTTCTCGGGAGTTAAGTAAGTGTATATTTACGACGACTGTTAAGGAGTTTTCAGTTTAGTTTATTTCTTTCTCTTAGTTCAAATTTTCATTGTGCTTTGTGTATATGTTATTTTTTCATGTCCATATAATGTCATTGCCTCTTTCAAGGTTATTTACTTAAAAAAAATCTGGACAAAATTTGGTAATAAATGCATTTTTGGCGATAATTAAGAGGTGTAAAATTAAGAATGGGATTTTTGTTCAAACTAGTTTGGTAGTATAAAATTTGCACCTTTTAGGGAGATGAGTATTTCTCAAAACGTTGTCCGATGCATGTAATGTATTTCGATGAGGAAGAAGAACAGTGATGGCTTTATGATGAATGAATGAATGAATGAATGATTGAAGGATGCATGAGTGAATATATTTTGATTTTAATTTGTCGCATGTTAATGAGTGCAAGACTTATTCACTGATTCTTCTATATGTATTCTAATCTTATATGATTTATATTGAAGGAAGAATACTTCTGTTCATCTGTTATTCATGATTACATATTTTTAACTAGTGAAACATTTAATGATTGTAAATGCAATCAGTTTGGAGTTAAAGAGTAAAATTTGAATTATATATGTTAATAATAAATAGATGGAAAGTGAGATAGTTATGTACCAGGTAATTTATTTGGTGTGCAGTGTTTTTCACTTGTTGTAATAAAAAATATTAAAATGAGATCGTTCTTGTTTTCGTCTAATTTTGATAGTTAAAATTAATAAGTTTAAATTAATTGTGCAGTATTTTTGAACAAGTTTAGATTAGTAGTAGACAGAATGATGAAGACTTTTTGATAAAATCGTATGTTTTGAATGCGCAAAGTTTCTTAATTTTATTCAAATTTAATATTTGAATTCTTTTATTGCATTAAATTAATAAGTCTTGAATCAAAATATTTAAACGAATGAGTAGTATTCGAGTAAAAATGTAGTCACGGAAATGAGCAGAAATGAAGTGGAAGTGAAATTGATGGGTGATAATTTTTAAGGAAGTCTGTTTAATTTGTTTCGTTAAAGCTGCATTGCATTGGCTAGCTGGAATAGTGACCCATAAGAATAGTTTGGTCACACTGCGTTACAGCAAACATGAATGGATGATCAGCGATAAATTTGATATGTCCACCTTGCCATAATGCTCTTAACTCGTTATTTGATATTTCACCGTAACTGCTATTCACTGGATATGAACCTTTTTCATTTATCTAAAGTTTAATACTAACTAATAATTTATTACTGATAATTCAACGATCAAAATCTGTAGTTTTATGTCTAATTTCTGTTCAGTAATACAGTAATGTAATAAAATTGTATGATCTGATTGGATTTAGAAAATAGTCGTATTAATTGATTTAATTTTTTAGTTCAGAAAAATAAAGTCTGATATACTCTTATTTAAGAACGAACCTCAAATTGTGTTTTTTGTCCGATCATTGAAACACGCATTTTCTGCACTGAAATAGCAGGAAAATCTGCTCTACTAGTGAATGCTTCTATAATTCCAAGACTTGCTAGTGGTATACTTAAGTCAAAATAATTTTCAATCGCAAATCGAGGTATTTCAACCTGAAATGAGACATGATTCATCAGGAAGAAATTCAAATTAACAGTTCACAAGATTGAGATTGAAACATTAATACTTTTTCAGCAAGAACTAAAACTTCTTTGCCGCTGTGCTAAAACTGAGCCTGAATATTTTTCTAAATGTAAGTTAGCAAGTTAACCAAGTCATCAAATCAAGGAAAAACTGGACATAATGTTAGCATTATTCCAAGACAAAATCCAATCGTTGTTGCTGTATAAGAATAAACTTTGATATATTTATGAGATATTATGATCCAATATACAAGATCATTTGATAGTTTGTAGTGAAGCAAGCAAAGTAATTCAGAAGTGACGTAATATGTCTATTATTTTCAAATTATTATGTCAGTATAAAACTTTTTTAGATGCTATTCATTCTGAAGCAATTTGATTTCCTTGCTGTTTTATATTATTAAGTAATGATTGTTAAATAAGTCTAAGAAATTATCTCGAATTTATTTACTTTAACTGTATGATCAACCAAATCTAACATCTTTATATCAACAGTTCAAAGTTACACGGTTACCCAATACTGAAATCAATTACACGTTTACTCAATACTTTTTATAGCAATTTAAGGTTACGTTCACCCAATACTGAACCTTTGGTAAGCATTAAAAAAATAACCTCGACGTCTACCATCTTGCATCTTGCAACTAAATACAGTAAACGACGTCCGGTTAGTTCACGTTCAACACTTCTCAGTGCAAATCTTTTTCGTGGTAAGAAAATGTAAAGATAAAGATTGGTATCTAATTGGTATGGAAGACCCAAAACTTGTACATCAGCATCTTCTGTATATTTAAATTTATTAAATGCCCACATAGACATCATTTCAACCTAAAACGTTTGCTACTTTCATTTTAAGCAGCAAAAATCATCAGATTAAAAACTATTCAAAATACACATGAATCATATTTAACGTGCTATTTTAAATTCCAATACTTGAAAAACTTGTTGATTTTTTTGCTGGCAAAAAACAATCTAAAAAATTTTTAACCTTTAAATCAAATTTTACCTTGAGTAATTTTTTTTCAATAATTAATCATTCAGTTTTTATTCACTTTAATTAATTTAATAATCTAGATGCTAACCAAAAGCAAAAATTTGGTGATTTTATTTTAAAAGATCCATCAATTAGCTGAGTTTATTAATTTTGAAATTGATTTTATTTTCATATAAAATTAACGCTAAAAGCTACTTGTTTCAATTCATTTTAATATTATTTACTTTGTAGACAAAAGATGGTAACAACTGTTTATTGATGTGAAGTGATATGCAAATTAGTGCCAACCTGTGTAATGGTCTTTTCATTTACGTAAAAATTCTTCAGCGTTGTTCGCTTTTCATCGAATGGATAGTGCCATACAGCATTTAGATAAAAGCTATCGATAAGTTGGAAATGCCAGTTAACATTATGCAAATTTCTTGTAATTACTTCAAATTGTGAATTTGTTTGATTAGCAATCCATTGATTGATATACTAAAATTTCAAATTTTGTTTGATTAACAATAATGATTGATTGATTGAGAATGTTTTTAAACAAAGCTATTTTTTAAATATTAACATAAATGCAGAAGACATTATTAAATATTTCAGTGTGTTCTTTCTGGTATAATTTTCGAAATTTTTAACTGTTTACTTGCTTATTTTAGCATCATATCACATTATGTCACGTCACGTTTTGAGTATTTTTTTTCCGTTTAAACTTTATGTGTTTAAAATTAGATGAAAAGATAAAGCATAGAAAGCGGGCTGGGAGGGAAAAAAATAACCTCAAGACTTGCGGATTTATTCTTACAATCGAATTGATGCACGCCAGCCAAATAATCGCGTGCAATATGTAACATAGCATTACTTACACTACTCTGATCACATAGATGTAAAACTACTAAAACACTGGGTGCTATTATCGTACGATTATTTTTTAACGATAATTTGTTTGCCAATAAAGAGTAATACTTTTGTACGGTATCAGTACTGAAGCCTGAAGATTTTATTAAGTTATTTGATGCTAAAAGTTATATATTATAATTATGAGAAATTTACAATTTGTTTAAGCAATAAAATACAAACTTCGAGTTTATCTACAGCCTATTTTTAATTAATACATAAGATATATTTGAGTAGGACTGATTATTTTTTTATTTTTCTCTAATTTATTATTTATAATACCCTTAGCTTTAATAATTTATATTACTGCATGTTTCAATTATGGAAAATATTTTATTCTTTATCAATTATTCAACTTAAGTTGATTTAATTACACATTTAAAATTCAGATATAAAGGTGAAAAGTAACCAAAAATACCTTTAGCATAGACATTGTTCATTTGTAACCTTGTGACCCCTCCAGCTGCAGCACTAGCCAATGATAAAGTGATTGCTAGTGATAATGGCGATAAGACAGCATTTAATTCACCGTGTGCCGAATTCGATAATAACCGAAGTGAAAAATTTGCATGCACTGATTGAAGTGTATCCTTTGCATATCTAATTATTAAGGATTATTTCCACAAAAGTTTTACTTTTTTACAGAATTAATCTACCTAAAGTGAACTTTTCTTATCTTAATAGCAATATAATTAATATGATATGCATAATACTTTTGGCGAATGTTTGTTATTAGTGAAATGAATCAGATAAATATTTGACAGGACTATGTCATAGGCCTGTCAGAGGCCTGCCATAGGTAAAAGAAGATACAAGTTGCATGAAATATAAAGTATAATTTTCAAAAAATTCTTCTACCAATTACAATTTTATTCAATTTTTTATGACATTAATATTGCGTAAAAGCTTTTCTGCAAATAATTAAGGCCAACTGTTTTGGATAAAAGATAATAAATGTAAGCATAATTTAATTAGTTTTTGTAGTGACTGACTGGCTGAAATACAGTCATCAAATCAGATAACTTAATTAAATTAACTTTAACAGCAAAAATCATAATGATAGTTACTCAATCACAAATATCAATAAGTTGAGATTATCTAAAAGTAGAATGTAACACATGATACAAAAGTGTAAATTGAGCGCATTTAATACTTTATATTATGAATTATATCAAACTGTATGTGCATAACTTACCTATCTAAATAATACGTTAATTCATGAGCTGTTGTTGTTGGACAAACGAAAATTTGTGCTGCAGACAGGACGGTTAGTACTAGCGATGACAACTGTTGTATTATTAGCAGCATAAAGTGATCACTGTGCTAAATCCTTGATCTCATTTAGTAATTGCTTTCAGTAAAAAATTTTACAGTGATAATTTGATGAATAGGCGAAGAAAATAAAATGATAAAAATTATAGAAAATTATGATTTTTTTGACTATAACAATTCCATTATTAGAGTAATAGTATTGTTTAAAAAATGACAGTTATTCAAAAATGATGATATCTTGCTTATGAGAAAAAATGAATATCATGATGATATAATGCAATAATAGTAAAAAATAGTAACAGTAAAGATTTTAAAAGATTATAAATATTATTATGATAATATCATGATGATAAGTGTGGTAATTACGAGAGCAAATTAAAATGATGATAATGATAATGATAATGATAATGATAATGATAATGATAAGATAATGATAATGGTGATGGTAATGGTGACGGTGATGGTAATAATGATAATGATAATGATAGTAATAATGATAGTGATATTAGCTGGAAGAGTGCGAGGCACAAATCCGTGAAAGAGTATATTTCAAAAGTGCTATCTGATAATACGGCAAACTTTCTCTTACTTGATGTTTCATTTCCACTTCCAAGCCAAAAATATGCAAAAAAAGAAAGAAAGCAGATGATCAACGTTTCAGCGCTGGTGATTTTTCATCTCTTTCTTCTCCTACATCGCTAATCTCTGCTACTCACTTCCTCCCCTAATTTCATTTGAACTTCGCTCCTTGTACTCACAATCTTCTTCTTGTAACGTAAGGTCAGGTCAGGTCAGGTCAATTGACCCCTGACCTTACTTTATTTTGTTATCTACAAAAAATAAACATTCATTGCTGACTACTCTATCTTTTATTAATAATTTATTATGTATCACAGATTAATATTTACACAATCCCACTATTATATCTTCTGTCGTTATTTCTGCAAAGTCTAGACTAGATAAACTTTTCTTTTCTTTTAATCCGAGAAATGGCTCTCAATCTTTTTCTAAGTACATTTATGATTAATCAATAATCAATCGGTAGTTAAGCAATTAATCAGTCAATTAGTTGTGCTTATTTCATTCACTCATTAATGAAATGTGTAAATAAAGTGCGCTCTTGCGCTCTTTAGTAAAACCAGTTTTCCAGCACGAATTTTCCTTCTGCAGAAGGATTGCTTCGTTAGGATATGTGAGTATGTTACTGCACGTGTACGTGTGTCTGCATATATATACGTGTGTGTGCACATATATACGTGTGTGCATATTTATATATACGTGTGTGTGCATATATATACGTGTGTGTGCATATATATACGTGTGTGTGCGTATATATATATATATATACGTACATATATTCGAATTCGTTTTTTACAAATGAATCATTCAAAAGTGAAAAAATTTCATTTGTTTAGTCATGACTTACCATCATTTCATTTCAATTCTTCACTTCGATAGTGAACTCTTTTTTCACGCATTTAGTAAAACTTTAGTTATTTTCTAAAAGTATTTGAAAATGACAAATTGAATGTTTGAATATTTCTCGCAAATTTAAAAAAAAATAAAAAAATTAGACAGACAAATTAAAAAATTATTGATGCAATAACTTTGTTTAGTCAAATAAATTCTGGCAGGAATAGATGTCGTTGCGATGTTAAATACAGATTTTTGATTTTTTTTAAAATAATTATTAATTAATTTATTAGTCTTTTAATTTATTACTTCTTTCATGTGCAAGATTAATTTTTTAATAAGTCTTAATAAGTCATTCATTACTTGACAGTTTTTATCACCTTGTCATCTGTTTCGTATTTTGCATGTTACGAACTTTTTCTAATAATATATTCATTGATTCAAAATTTTTTATTTATATTATCCGTCTTAGACATTGCAAAAATGTATGGAATTTGCACATTTTTTAAAATAGAAAAGTCAATTTCGATGAATTATTCATTTATGTTGTAAACTATTATCCAATGATTTTATTGCTAAGCTAGCATGAAATTCTTGCTAATACAATTTAATTGATAGTTTCAAAAATATTCGTAGTTTTTATATATTTATTTAGTAATAAATATACACGATTATTGTTTGTTTTTATTTATTTTTTTAAAAACTGGATAATTTTTGCCTAATTATGCACTGACTTACTTATTTGTGTAAAAAAGCTGTAAGTGTGAGCAAACAAATCGTTGCTAAAAAATTGAATAAAATGAATTTGAGAATTGTGGCAATACACTCATTCATATTTGGTGGTTGTCAGCTATTTTTTTTCGTATCACATCATAAGTTTTAATAAAGATTAATTTTTTAATAAATTTTAATAAAAATTAATTTTTTAATAAATTTTAATGAAGATTAATTTTTTAATAAATTT
>UYYF01004494.1:25036-56570 GCA_900618365.1 Thelazia callipaeda
CAAATTTTAATGAAGATTAATTGTTAAAAATTTTCAATAAAGAATAATTTTTCCACTTTATTTACTTGCAAGTAATTTCTTCTTGGCATTTTCTTATTTTTCACTAAGTCTGTATGACATTTAATTTACTATCGAAAGTTATTTTATCACTTATGCAATGAAATTGCAATTCTCAACACAATTTACTGATAATGTGTGTAGAAATTATAGCTTTAATTTCCCTTTCATTTATGCTAAGAATTATAGTTATTATGTAAAAAGTGTTTTACATGTCATTAATACAATACGAATAATTATTTTTAATGAAAAACTTAAAGATTGACTGAAAAGAATTATTTGAATGTTTTTTTCAAGCTTGATTATCAGCTAGCAGATGTAACTCACATTAGTAAAATAAATTTAGTATGTCAAATTTGTTTTTTAGTGTGAAAAAACATACTTTATTCGATTGTTAAGCTATTTAAATTAATACACTTTAATTATTGCTTATTATAATTATTAGTTTTTAATTTAAATTACTCGTTACCTTTGTTAGAGTAAAAAATTTGCGATGATCTGTTCTTGACCTTTCACTGGCTCTCTTTAATCTTCATTTTAATGACCTATTTTAAAGTTTTGAGCAAAAGATTTTGATATTCTCATGCCTGACATTTATATTCACTATATTCACTTTGTCAAACAAATAAATTGAGAGCTTTGCAAACTTGCTAAAAATGCGAATATTCAAAATAAACTTTTATTATTATACAGCTTTGTCTAATAAGTTTATTATTTATATTATAATAAAGTAATTGTATTTGCTACAGCGTTTTGTCCGTCATTTGACTTTTAGCATATTTAGCATGTTTCAGAATGGTGAACTTATACTTTTTACCTGTAATCGTCTTATTATCACTATTACGCCTAACAACACCACAAGCTTTGTCCAATAACGTGGAGTAAGTTTATTGTTTATATTAATATTTGTTTCGTATTTTATTTCTGTCTCAGTATTTTCCAACAAATAATTTTCTCACGTCTCATTAATAATTATTCTAAATAAATGTCAAAAATGTATTATGAATGATAAGTTATGGAGCAGTTAGTTCGAGACCACATTTTTTGCATAATATACCAAAGTATCTAACTATTTGTTTAAATGCATCATAAACTTTGAAAAAATTTTTCATACTATTTACTTAAAATTTGTCTATAAATGTAATTCATGTAAAATGTTTATTAATATTAAAATACTTTTATTCCTATTTTTTTCATTTAACAAATAATACGTGATTATGTACTTACGTGAATCACGAGTTGCTAAGCAAGTCATAATTTATGTTATCACAAGGTCTTTTAATTTGTTTGGTTCGTTTACTTTTGTGTTATAAATAATATTGCATTTGTTTAATTTGCGCAGTAGAAAAAATTTGATGAATTTTTGTTCATTTCTATTTTAGTTTTACTTCTAAATTTTGTAAGTTATTGCTTTCTAAGAGCGTTACTTTTGAGAAACTATTCTGTTGAAAATAAACAGTAAAGAGTTGATAAGTAGTGATAAGTTTGATATAATGCTGAAAAAGTATTTACAGTATAATAGTAATTATAGCCATTTTGATATCAGAAGTAGCAATTCACTAAAAGCGTTAGCTTGTTCGTATTTACTCTGTTTGTACTCACTGATTAAAGTATTATATCAGATATTCCAAGCTATTGAATAATATTTAAAAATTGATATTAAATTTAAATCTCACGGTGTTTATAATATATAAAAATCAAAAATTCTTTTAATGTAATTACTAAAGTAAGTCTACAAAATTAATTGCTGCTATCACTTTAGTAGAAGCAAAAAATATTAAATAGAATAAATAACATTCATTAATATGCTTTATTGAATACATTTTTGATTGAATACTATTACTTATTGATTGAAATCAGGTATTTATAATATATAAATTATTTGTGTTATCTGAATCAATATGATATTGAACAGCATTTTTAAAGTAATTATTCTTTACTTCATTAATTTTTTTAATTAATTCTATATTGATGATATATAATTTTAGGAAAGTTATTGTGTTAATTACACATGTAATTTATTATTACAAGTAAATATTTTCTATTTTTGGCTAAGCAATTTGTAGAATACCTTCAATGGATGAAGCTCAAGCCGATTTTACGCTGAATTTGTTAAGGACAACCGCGGATTTACAAAAATCCGTCATACTGTCTCCATTTTCGGTTGCAGTCGCACTAACAATGACCTATATTGGTGCTGGAGGTCAAACAGAAGAACAGATGCTTGATGTTTTGTCTAAAGGTCAATAATTTTAACTATCTATTAATCACAAAATTTATTCATAATTATCTCTATTACATCATACATAATTATTTACTTATGTGAGCAATTATATGTTTAGTTGCATACATCATGACACAGTTTATTATGTTAGTAATAGTTCTTCGTACAATAATTATATTATAATAAACAGTGCTTGCACAATGCATATTTTAGGCAAAAACTTTTAAAACAATGCAAATTATTAATATAAAATTTCAGGAAACAATGCCAGTGAAATTAGCAGTTATTTTTCATCTTTACTCACTGAAATTTCTAATGAAAAAAAAAATTATATTTTGGACATAGCGAATCGACTTTATATTCGTCAAGACTGCCAACTGAAGCGAGCTTACCTTGACCTTATCCAAACTCACTTTGTGGGACAGTTAGAGAAAGTAGATTTCGACCAAAAGGATACTGTTGTAAAGGTTACTTTAGCTATTTTCGATTTTTTAATAAACTTTATTAGTTTATTTAAGTGCAATGATTAAAAGTTTTTTGGTTCTTTTGAAATAAAAATTTAGTTTTATTAGTAAACTTGTTACTTGCTGTCCACAGCTAAATATTTTATTTCAACGATGTGTTAGACAAAATTTGCTTTGTAAGGAAAGCTTATCAAAATAGAAAATTAATGTTTTTATGCACAAAGTTTTATGCTTATTTTGGCACTAAAATAGTTTTGAACTTGGATAATTTACATGTTATTTTGATAATAATTTATTTTTAAATGCATTTAGGTATTCTTTTTATTAAACTTTTTGCTACATGTTATTTTGATAATTTATTTTTAGTCTACTTTATTTTCATATTTGGTATTTGTATTAGAGTTATTTTATTATTGCTGTTATAAAGCAATTATTCTATAGGAAATCAACAATTGGGTAATGCATAAGACAAGAGACAAAATAAAAAATTTTATCAGTCCAGATAATATAAATTCGAATACGAAATTGCTACTTATCAATGCTATTTACTTCAAAGATAATTGGGCTAAAATATTCAATAAAGTAATGACTCGAACAAAAACTTTCCATGGCGAAAGATCAAGACAGGTCTGAGTAAAAGTGATAAAACTGTATGACAGTTTATCATATTTTGATACAAAATTCTGCTTTAATAATATATTTTTTATTTTTAGTAAGATTTTACTCAAATTTTGCTGTTTGAAATGAAGTAAAGTAAGTGTAAATTTTTAAAATCAAATTTCAAAACACAGTTATGTTAAATTTTTGTGTTGATTCTTATGCTACCATAATAGTCAATGATTCGTTTAAGGTAGAAATGATGACGACAGAAGGATCATTTCCGTTTTATGAAGATAATCTTGTACAAATATTGGGAATACCATATTCAAGTCGTCAAATTTATATGTTCATTATACTTCCAAAAGAGCACTTAGGTCTATCTAATGTTGAGAAAGAGCTTACAGGTCGAAAATTGTTTGATTATATACAAAAATGCACAGAACGTGAAGTCCAAGTAAGTAAATTAATAATGATCATTATTTAGCTGATTAAAGAAGAAGAGAATTTTTGAAAAAGTATAATGCTATGAGTTAACATTAAACTCATAGATTAATAAGTTATTAGAAAGTATGTATTGATTTATTTATTTAAAGTAAACATTGCTTTCATATGATTAATATTAATAACTTTCTATTTTTCGTGCGAAAAAAATTTTGTAAACGGATGACGGAATTAATTATGCAAAATGATAGCAACTTTAACTAAGATTACGATAATTACGAATTTGTTATTGATGATAACAGCTGGAAATGCCAAAGTTTAAATTGGAGCAAAAAGTAGAATTAAAAAGTTCATTGCAAACTATGGGCATGAAGGATGCGTTTACTTATGCAGCGAATTTCACAGGAATCAGTGATGAGTCTCTGTACATTAGTGCTGTTCTCCATCAGTCTTACATTGAGGTTTGTTAAATTCTGAGGTATAAAAAAACAAACGTTTTTTGTAGAAATTTTTGTACATCTTTTTACGGTATGAATTTAATTAGTGTAGGGAATCTGATGTGATTATTGATTGCTGAATACTTACAATCATCACTGTGTGCTTTTAAGTGATTGATATCAAAGTTATTCAGTCAGTTGCATGTAATTGCATTGAATTGAAAAGATGTCATTGACATGTATTATTATTTAGAAGCTTAACTTTTCTTTTAGCATAACAGGAGGAGAATATTTGAAATTCAAAGAAGTATCAAAAATTGCACAATTAATTAATTAAAAGCACTAATATTGACTAATTAATTATAGTGCTTTTTAATGAAAGTTTTTAATATTTATTGTATTGTATTTGCATTTTGCTTGCAAGTAATAAATAAGTTTTTATACTATATTAATTGTTTCAAAAAATTAAAAAATTTATAGGTGAATGAAGAAGGTACAAAAGCATCGGCAGCATCTGGAATTGAGTTACGCTTGCGCAGTGCTCCAATAATTCTTTCACCTAAGATCATATTTCGTGCAGATCATCCATATTTATTTTTCATCATCAGGAATTCACGTGTAATTTTATTCAGCGGCCGCGTGCTTTAATATCAATTCTTGCATTTTTACGTGATTTATTGGAAGGAAAATATCGATTGTTGAAAAGATAATGAGTAAATCTGTTGATCTTATTCGAAAATTGTTTCTGCCTAATTTTAACATATTGTTTTTGCTTTGATTTAATGTTTTTACTATATTATATTTTTTATCACAACATTTTATCAGATATCCATAAAAAATTTTTGTATATACTTTTTGAATGTCAAAAAGCTTATTATTTCCAGGCAAGTTCCCGATTTGTTGAGCATTCAGATGGTAACGAAATACAAAATTGTGGCATAAAGAATATTTTTTCTTGTGTTTCTTCAAATTGACTTGAGTAACAAAATAGACAAAAAATTATTTATTGTGAACGTGTAAAACTTCAAAACTGTCTCTTTCATCTGAAACTTTAAACAATGAAACAAAATTAGAGAATAAATCATTGCATTCAATCAGTTTGTTTGTTACTGTAAACAGAAAAATACAGTATCAGTGAGTTTCTACAAATTATTCTTGTACGGTAATTAGTCAGTGCTTATTTTGGTACATTTTAAATTATCACTTTCCTTCTACCTCTTTATTTTCATTATTATCATAGTTTGTATCGCATTTTTTAATTAAAGTATCTAACATTCTTATTTTAAATATAAGATTGAAGAAAAAACTTGTCTATTTAGAATGAAGTTTCTCTTTTTTTAATATTTTTCTCTGCTATTTATTTTATACACTTTGAAATAAATAGTTCTAATAGTTGAAGTGTTGAAGTTGTTTCCAGAAATGGTTTCCAGGCGTGGAGTTGAATCAAACGTTTAATACTCATGAGCTTGAAACTTGTTTAATATTTTAATGTGTGCAGCTTTCATTAATTAAGCCTTCAGTGCTTATTGTACTAAAGTTATATGCATTTACAAGTTACAGTACAATACTGTACTCTTTGATACATTTTATTCGATTATGACAAAATTATCAATGATTAAATATTATTATAATTAGATAAATATACTTTTAATGAAATGGAACAAGAAGTATACTAGCATTTAGCTTGAAAGTAATCATTAATAGAAGTGAAGTTTGACCTAAAATCTATCCCTAAATTCGTCGTGTTCAATAAATATTATGATTAGATCTGTTGTGTAGATGAATACGTAACTTAAGTGTTGATTGAATCTCTTTGCGCAATTCTGATGGGATGAATAGAAAGAATCTAGCACAAAGCATAACAAGTGCTAATATTTGTACTAGGGATTAGCCGCCACATTTCAAATTCTTCTAAGTTACTAACTTGAAAGAATTTAAAGTAAATTGTATTAATTGAAGGATAAACTGTGAGTAACGCATTTAATTTTTTCAACAAATAATATGTAAGAATTCTTGGAGTAGACAGAAGTGCGTATGGCAAACAAACTCAGCTTAACACTGATCAGATATGTATTTTTGTTGCATTCTTCAATATCTGCTCACTTTTTAATATTTTTTATCTTCATATTAAATTCGTTTGATTCATTACTTTTTCTATTCATAAGAAGTATTCTCGGATATATCCATTTGCATTATTACTTGCGAGCGTGAATTGCATTTATGTATTTCTCGTTTTCGTAAAATGTCAATTATGGATATTGTAAGATTTGCTAAAGATTTTAGAACAGATATACTTAATTTATGCGTGAATGGTTTAGTTAGAGTTTGTCAAATTTTGGTTCAATTTTTGTATTGTTTTCAATTTTTTTGAAATGGTTTTGAAAAGAAATTTGCTATAAAATTCTAACTATTTTTTAATGATATAATGTACATTTTTATCAAATGCTATACAAAAAAGTTAGTAAAAAACTTTTTCACAAAAGGATCAACGGAATAAACTTAGTTCATTCTTCATTAGGTAATGTGAACTTTTACCCCGTCAACTAAAATTGACTTTTAAATAAATGTACATGAGAAAAACTTATATAGCTCCATATAAAGTCATATTAGAATCTAATCTTAACCTTCACTTGACTGACAATAATTTCCATAGAATTAATTAATTAATTAATTATTAGCATTTATGGAAGTTTTGATGCATACTAAACTTTAGTTTATTTTATGATTGCTTATCGGAAGAAAGTGAAATAAAAAAAGTAAATATTTATTTTTGCAAAGTTTACGTATTTATTTGAAACAACAATACTAATGCTAGCAATTTTAAGGCACAATAAGCAAATTTTTTTCATTGATATATAGAAAATAAATTTTTTTATTTTTTTTGGACAATTATTCTACAACGAATCATTCCACACGATATTTTACATTGCTATCACTATAAATAATGTGATATTAATATAAATAACGCGACAGTCAAATTTGAAAAATGTTAGAGAGATAATTAACTGATCAGTTCAGAATCTAATAAAGAGCTTAGCACTGAATTTTAGTACTTTTTAAAGCATTAAGTATCCTACAGTTGAACGTACTTTCCCTAAAATTGTTTACATAAACGAGTAATTTTTTTTGAAATTTCTGAGCAATTTTCAGATGACAGTTATTTTTTTTAAATTTATTTGCAAATTTAAATATTGCATTACCATTTCCGTCTACTTCGTTATTACATAAGAGACTTTTCTTTGCAACCTTCTGCTGCAAATACATCAAAAATAATTGCATACATACTGTGATATTCTAAATTTTCAATGCAATTTCAAAATTGCTTGGCTTCAGAAGGATTATTAGATTTATTTCACATGAAAAAATCATAATCTATAGCCAGTGCTTAAGATGCTTAGGTAATATTTCTTTAAAACCAACGTAGCAAGTTCTTCTTTAAGAGTTTTAGGTGGTTACAAAAGTTCAGATGTTAATTTACGAACAATACAGATCATATGAAGTTGAATACTTAGAGTATACCTGAAGGTCACAAAAGTTCAGATGTTCAGAATTGAATAGATTCATACGAACAATGTTCACACAAAACATCAATCTTAAATCTGCTACTGGAATATGACACTACCGTTACTTAATCGCACATATAGTTGCAATCAACGGATTCTGTACGTATGATTCTAATTTTTTATATAATCTTGAGTCGTACTTGACAATCTGGTATTAACATCATTAATATCACTCATATTTAGTTGTCTAACATGGAATATATGGTTTATTTTCTTATATATCGCCAATTAAACAGAATTATCAAACATGTTCAATATAAAAATAAAATCCAAAGTATATTAATTTTATCTGTGTTTGAATAAATATTGCGGTATTCGTTTTCAAGATGTTAATTAATAATTTATGGAATACTCTATCAAAATCTTCCATTATATCACGCTTCTACAATAAGCTACAGTACTACAGAAATGATGATTTACTAATAATAAGAATATTTGAAGAAATAAATATAATACATAACATTCATATTACTATATTGTCTGTATTGATAACACTATTATATCGAATTTGTTATGCAAATTTTTTTCAATAAACGAAATAGATATTAGAATTTACAATAATTATTCAAGCTTTTAAAATTTAAAGTTAAGAATACTGACCAGTTTTTAGTGATATTGCAAAATCTTAAATGGCATCATCTAGCCAAAACTTTGAATTTCGTTGAAAAAAATCAAACAAAATATAATCATAACAGAAATTAACAACAAATGTATACAAAATGATATCTAATGAACATACTTTAATTGCTTTCAATTGATAGCACTCTTAACATTTTTTGCATATTTTCTAAGTCAACTGAAATGCTAATTCTTAATCTTAAATTTAATTAAAATTTTATAAAATTATTTAGAAAAATAAATTAATTATTATATAAATCACAATCAAAAATGCTTATTTTTGTGTAATAATATAAAATCCTAACACGCTCACGATTGCTAAATTTTTATAAAAAAGTATATGACTTTTAAAACTTTACAAGGATACAAAATTTTCAATGTAGTACTGCGTTATTTCTTTACTACAAGCAGTTATTGCACACATGTAAGTATAAAATATATTGCGTTTCTTTGTACTGTAATGTTGATAGTAATCTTAGAGACGTCTTGTTTAGTACTTATGTTTTATTAAATTTTTTTAATGAGTTATTAAGTTATTACGTAATGAGATACGTGGAAAAGATTATTAATAATTGTTCTTTGCTAGATAAGAGTAAATTGTTGGATGTGGAAGTTATTTTCGAGAAATAACAACTGCTGTTCAATTATTTGTGCTTAAAGTTGGCTGAAAAGAGGAAATTCAATGAGTGCGGCTCCAGGTCCGCGGGATTACGACCATCTCTTCAAGTTGCTAATCATTGGTGATAGTGGTGAGAATTATATTTTTTTAATGACAAGAGACAAAATTTTACTCAATATTTAAATTAATTATTATTATCAAAAATTTGCATAATTTCCGTAATTGATGGTATGGAATGTTAAAGTTTACTGCAAAGCTTACTATTATGAATCATCATATTTTTTCTGAATTATTCATTTTAGGAGTTGGAAAAAGTAGTTTACTGCTTCGATTTGCGGACAATATATTTTCTCGTATGTTTTATTTTGTGTTTTAAATACGTCTGTTTTTTTTTTGATATACATAGTATTTTTTGCGTTTATAAATTATTCTTTAATCTGAAATCATCATGATTTTATGTACTGTTATTGTGATGCTATCCAAAGTGCTAACCAAAAAAATCCTTGTTATATGTTTTAAAATATCTTTGTTTTTACAGCAAATTATATCACAACAATAGGTGTTGACTTTAAAATTAGAACGGTTACAATTAATGGACAACGAATAAAATTGCAAATATGGGACACAGCAGGCCAAGAAAGGTTTCGCACAATTACTTCCACGTATGTTCATTTAATACAGTTTTGCAAGTTTGCTTTCAACTTTTTTGGTATGAATAATGTGCAAATCATTGTAGTATTCATTTGCGTGGTATTTTCATAGCATTTCAAAAATAACATTGATCAGTTGGTGCTCGCAGTAAAAAATTAAAATATTAAAAGCTAAAAATCTGTGTTACAGTTACTATCGTGGGACGCATGGTGTAATTGTTGTTTATGAAGTAACTAGTGGTGACTCATTCAGCAATGTAAAACGGTGGTTGCATGAAATTGATACAAATTGTGAAAATGTGCAAAAAGTTCTTGGTGAGATAACAAATTGCTATAAAATGAACTCTGTTTATTTAAAATTTGAAAATGAGTAAAAAATTTTATAGTAAAGTTTTGGTTAATTTTGCTTACAGTTGGAAATAAAGCTGATGATCCAGAACGACGAGTAGTGCTAGAAATCGATGCTCGTCGATTTGCAGAGACGATGAAAATTCCATTTTTTGAAACTTCTGCTAAGGAAAACATCAATGTTGAAGAGGTTAAATTTGTTGCATCTGAATCCTCTCAGTTTTTTTAGAACTCATTACGATGGAGGATAGAATATAATATTGAATACTTTCATTTTAATTTTGCAGATGTTTAATTGTATAACGCGATTAGTATTAGAAGCAAAACTTCGAGCTCCTCAACCTATTTTTCCTAATAGTGCTGGCGGTGTGCGATTAGGCTCCAATTTCAAGCGGCAAGAAAAGAAAAAGTGCTGCAGCTGAATAATTAACGGTTTCTGTGTTTGATGCACTCTAAAATTTTTCTGAAGACTAAAATTTGGGAAAAAAAACATCATAATGGCTTTTAACTTTCTCAGTGTCATATTATTTTCATGTGCTATATCCATTTTTCATCTGTTGAATGTAAGTTTTATTTTATTTAAAATAAAACTTGCGACATATTTTGTACTAGAGATTGTATATCTTACGTTTTTTTCTATGCTTCTAACTTCATATTTCAGATGGAGATCAAGTTTCTTACGACTAGTTATTGTCACAGAAGTGCTGAAATTGAAGTTTGAAACATTGCTTTTTTTAAAATTATTTGATAGAAATATCGAGGCTTATGCATTTGCTTTTTAGTTTACTATGCTCAAGGTATTTTGTATAAAATTTTGAATTAATACGAAGGTTTATCTCCTTTTTGTGATTCCATCCTATTTTTCGCTGTGAGATTAATTTTTCACTCTAATAATATTTTTGATCAGTTATTCAACTGTAAGCTTTTTACTTGGTTAGCTTTCTGAAGATTTAGTTAGTCTATTATTTAAAGCATATGTAGTTATTGTATTAGAATATGAAGATATCGGCACAAAAAGACTTTCGCTGACTCCAGCGTATTTATTTATCAGTGTAAATCACTCATAAAACGTAAGTCTGTTTTGTAATCTTCAGCGTAGTCTGAGAAATCTTTCAATTTGTCAACATGTTATCAGTTGTCAAGCCTGTTCTTCCTGTTTATTAACATTGGTACTATTTGTAAAATTTTGAGCGAAAATGAAGTATCAAAATGAAAGTTTCATATGACTGTGTTTTGATAACTAACGCTTTTAGTTCAGGTATAGATTTTAGAGAATGATGACACTTTTCAATGTTTACAAAACGCTGTTCAAAAATTTCACAGATGTAGTCGTGGATACTTCATTTTCATTTTTTACCTTCTGGGTGTTAAATTTAATTGATAAATTTGCCATATACAAGATTTGTTTGTATCAAAAAAAAGCTTTTATATGCTAGAGTCTATATTGTATGATGCTTATTATTAAATCATTTGTGATGTTCTCCGATATCTTAGTGATTTACGAGTTGTCACTACCCTTCCAATTCAGTTTATTATGTGGTTGGAACGTCGGGTTATGCATTCTGCTTTTTTCAACTTGCTAATGTTTTATTCGTACTCACATTATTCGTTGTATACAATGTGTACCGCTTATAAATGTTTGTTTGCTGTTTGATATTATCTATTTCAGACATAGTTCATATTCATGCATAATCTGTTTGGGCTCTGATGATTTCAACCTCTCTCTCTATTTAAATTTTGCTAAGCAAACAATGGCAGAGATTTACAGCTTTTGACAAAAATCGAAAAATGGATATCTGTTTTGAATTTAGTTCTCTTGATGAGTACCTATAGAGCAGTTTAGTCGTATTTAAAGTGTTTCCTTTCTTATTAACACTGATTTGTTAAGGTCTTGTTGTTGGATTTTTAATAGGAAATTTTCTCATCTCATATGTCTACTAATTATATAATCTTAGCTTGGTTCTAGCAGTGTTCAACCTGACCTGTCCTCTACACTACATTTCAATATTTTGTTGATTAATTTGAGCAGTGCTAATTGTTTCTGAAGCATTCAAACTTATCTCTATAATAAAGTTTTTCATGGGTGTATTAGACTCCGATTAGCGCAATGTTTTTCAGCTACACAACATATATATATACAGTAAAGACAGAACATTCTAAAGTGCGTATGTAAGCTATTTCACAAAGATGAAAAAATTGTAAAGCATAAGCAAATTGATTCAGTTTAATTCCGTGACTTTATCATACTTTACATTAAATTTATGATTAACCAGAATGGAAGGACTACTCATAAATTCACTCGTGGTCCAGTAGACGGTAAGGGAATCAAGATGATTTCTTATCCATGAATGTGGATTTTTTCTCAAAGTTTCGGTATTAAGTTTTGGTTTGTGCAGTTAATCTTAGTCGTGTAATTATATCACAATCAAAAGCATTAACAGGTTATGTTTTAGATGTACAAAATTTGGTGTAGTAAAAAGTTTGTATATAATTTGTTTTTTGTAGAAAATGTTTTCATCAATGCATTGCATCCAGCTATCACATTTATCTATTACACCATTTTTCTTTCGAATTGGAATCACCCATTACTTCCAAATCACGAACATTGATAATCTAAACTACGAATAAAGCTAGTACAATGAATAAGCACATTCCTCGTCAAATTCCACAATATTTTATTTAAATGGAATAAAAGTCGATTTTATTGATAAGGAATTACAAATCAAATACGGTATTTACCTGAGACTCAATACCGATAACTTCAGATCGAATTGTATTCCTTATCATTTCTGCAAGTTGTACAGTTGGTTCAGTTTCTTCAGACGATTCCTCACCCAGTTCCTGTATTGTATGCTCAATTATCATTTTTCAGAATTCATATGGATTGTGAATTTAGTCTTCAGATCAGCCATTAACAAATGCCTATTTTATTAATAAAAGTATAAAATTTAGATCAGCCATTAGCGCTAAAAACTAATAACTGAATTTGAATAATAATGAAATAAAGTATGAGTCAAATTTATTAAAGTGTTTTTGATTTAATGGAAATTAATCAGTCATATTGTGAGAAAAATAAACATACATCGGGATGGAAGTGTATCCTACTGGATTGTTTTTCATATTCTTGAAAAGAATTATTGGTTAGAATATTTGCTTTTCTGGTTTCATTAGGTATCAGTTCACTGGTTTTGGTGTTGAGAAAGTTAGATTTTAGTTGATTCCGCAGTCTATCAGTATCCTTCGAAACTTCATCAAGTATTTCAGTCTCTGCTGGCTGATGTAATGATGGCAGTTTGGTGAATGTATTATTTGATATTTGTTTTACTTTTCCTTGTTTTTGTTTTATCTCCTGAAAATGATTACTGTAAAAATTTAAGAACTTGAATTTGCTTCTAAAAAGTTTTCATTATCCATTTCTGATTTTGGAATATTTATTCGGATCATTTTGTTTTGTACAATTTTTCTTTACTGCGTTGTATTTTTTATCACAATTTTAAACTTTATTTTGGCTATAATTGCTAAATTAATCTAAAATAGCAAATTGTATATTTAATTATCAATTTTTAATATCTGAAATCAATATTATAAAGTGTAAAAGTTACTTTTTGATATTTTTCTTTCAATTGCTCATTGCTTACAATTGCTACATTCTGTGTTGTAATTTTAACATCCATTCCACCGACTGGAAAATTAATCACACGTGGCTGACCATCTGGGGATCGACTGAAAATGATTGAATCATCAACAAATGAAGCAAGAATAATTTATTTTCTTCGATGATACTTTTCAATCAATAATTTGATTAGTGAATTTAATTATATTATTTAATAATTGAAATACAACATAGCAGTAATAGTCAAAAACATAAGCCAGAAATGCAATATTTTAAGCTATTTTTTCTTACCTCTTCTATTCATAAAAGAAACAAAGTCAAGTTTCAGCGTGGTTCATTAAATAAGTCAAATTTCAAAAGTAAAGAAAATACAAACAAACCCGTCGGTAATAACTGTTCGAGGCGATTGTACAATCACTGCAGCTTCATCTTTCGTTGCTAATTTTACAGGAACTTTTACGTCAAAAGCAGTAGCACGCCCTGACAATACTGGTACTGATTTAGTTGTATCTACGTTTTCTTCAACTTTAAGATGTCTGCGTGGTGTCATCACTAAAAAAAATTGCCTAAATAATTCAAATTATGCTAATTTTACTCCGCTCTTTTTTGATCTACTAATATTCTCACTCTCTAATTCTATTCCTCCTTAATAATTTTCTTACATTTGTTTTACTTATTCAACAGGAAAGTGATGAAGCACTGAAAAATTATAACTTTTGCCTTTAATGTTTTAATTATTTTTGCATAAAGTGAAGAACAAAAATAAAAACTAGCCCTTTTCTTGCTTCACAGGATGAAAAGTCACTAGTGGTGCTAAAGTGATAGCACTTGATAAAGTGGTTGACGTATCTTCTGGATCTTCATAATCATCACTTTCATTTTCAGAATTAGCGAAATCCCATGCAAGACTTAATTCCTGAGTTAGTATCAAATTAGAAGATCTTAAAATTCTTTATGTTTTTAGTCGTGGTTATGAGTATAGTCTACTTTATGTCTTTATTCGCAACTATCTATGAGTATAGTCTACTTTTCTATGCTTTATTAGCAAAAAAGGGTATACAAATATTTTAGCTATTTTTTACAAAGCTTACTTTATTAAGTTTATCCACCGATTCAGTATTTTCAGCATTTCTCCAAGCAAAACGACGAATTCGACGACAACGAGGAGGCTGCAAGCTAACTTTCATATCCAATTCAAGTTTTTATCAGTAATGTAGAAATATAGTCATGTAGATAATCTGTTAATTTATTAATCAAAAAATGTAATATATAATAGTAGTAAAGGTCAAGCGCGATTTGTTATATATAAAATACAAAATGGTCCTCTTTGTCAATAAAATATTCATTTCTATACAAAATAATCAAAAATGACTAACCAAAAAGGTGTCACATTCTCCAAGCAGACGATCACAAAACCGTAACTGACATTTTATTTTGATCATAGAACTATCCGGGAACTTTACCGCCTTACCATAAGCAAATACTGACAATGTTTCGGGATATTCTGGTGGATCGAGAACTGATCCATCGATGGCACATCTGACCATTTCATATTTATTTTTATAGGACTGATTAATTAGTATTAAGCTATTAAAAATTCAAATTAAGCCAAACTTACCCTGAAGAATCGATAATTGTTTTATTTTGTCCATTTCTGAGATCTATAATCACACAACTGTGGACAAGCATCGATTGATAAGTATCGAAGGAATCTGTATGAAAAAATCTTTGGATTAATAAAGGAAACTCAGATTAGTTCTATATTTGTTATACTTTATCTACTGATATTAAAAGTCGAAGTTTGCTTGCATTTGTGATTAATTTGTTTTAAAGTATTAAAGCACAGACCCTTTTCTGAGTATTTTGTAAATTTTTGTATTATGATAGCAAATCTATTCCATTTACAATGCTATTTTAAGTAAAAATTTTGTAAAATTTTGAGAACTTGACGGTATTATTTAATTTTTATATTTTTGTGTTTTTTTTTAAATTTGAAAACAAAACAATTTTTGTGTTGTTTGATTTCACAAAAATGTCAGTGATACTTCACATAATGCCTAATTTTTTGATTTTTTTCACTACAATTTTCTGTTAAACAATCGCTGCATATTCTGAATACTTTTAAAATATTAACATAAATTGCTTCAACCTTTATCACATTCCCATGTGTGAATTACTGGGTCTCCAACGCGAATTTCCTCCACTTTACATCTTTCATTTGGTTTTATGTTTGATAGAATCTTATATGAACAAGGCATGCGTATTTCGTTGCTACAAAAAGGTTTTTTTACAGTATAAAAAAAAATTTTTTTAATATTTATTTAAAGTACAAAAACTGTAAGTAATATTAATTGCGCATTGTTGTTAAAATTCTGCAAAAAAATCAATTCAATTAAAAAAGCATATCAAATGACAATTTTTTTATTTTCAAAAATTGTAAAATCAAATATTTTTTAATATTTTATAATTTATTTGACAATCATTTTATCCGTTAATGATAAAAATGATCACGTATTTGATAAAGTTTTTGTCACCTGTCGATGTTGGCTATTCGATTATTTGCATACTTTTTCGGAAATTTAACTGCTTTTTCAGGATAAAAACAGTGCACCTTGAACATCTTGTCTGTTTTGGTGTTGTAATCTGGATGAAATTTTAATACAACACTTGTTTCAAATAGTATCCCTTTCGGATTCAACTGAAATTATTACAAATTATTACTCCAATCTTAAGAATTCATTTGAATTATTTACTTACGTGAAATGCGATTCTTGAATGTAATCAAAAATAACTTGGTAACTTTAAATGATAAAATGTAGAATCAAGTTTAGAATCTTCATATTACGTGCTTTCTGTCTATAATTTTTTTAAAAGCTCATTATTGAATTATTTTGGCATTTGTTGGTTGCAAAAAGCGAGTAAAACTGTCTAAATATTAAAATTATAGTTTTAAAATTGTCATTACAATACTAAGAGTAAAATCAAAGTCATAAAGTAAGTGAGTGAAGTCATAAAAAAGTAACTTATAGTAGTATTTTTAATTACCTTCACTTGTCTCTGAATGTTACAAGAAGTTAGATTGATTGCCAGCTGAATTTCCTTAGATGTTGAATTAGGTGCAGTTGCAACGCATTCTGGACGATAAAATTGACCAGAAACATAAAGATGACCACGGAATGGATTTACTGTCGAAATAACAATTTCTACAGAATCACTTCGACAATTTATTTCAGCTCCATGTTGACCTGAAATAAAATTTATTGAATTTATATTTTCTAAATATTGAAAAAGTTCCAAAAATGCAATTGAAGTTGTTGAAAAAAAGAATTACAGAACATATTTTTTACAAAATTACAGTTTCCACAATTTTAGCAAATAAATTAAGAATTTTTTAATTTGCAAAAATTATTTGCAAAATTAACCTCTAGAAAAATCACAGTGTTCACCAACAGCAATTTTTTTAAACTGATGAACAAACTGATCAAGAGATATCTGAGATGTGAGATTTTGGAAAGCGAGACTTTCGTCTCCCGTAATTTCATACAGCTCACCCATATTTATATGTGAGCCGATTCCAAGAGCAAGTATTTGAACACCTTCAATAAAACATTCTTTGAAATATTAGAGTTTGTAAAATTTAGCTTTGAAATTCAAGCACGAAGTTTTTTTAGTCTTACTAGATTTTAAATTTTTTTTTGAAAATATATCACTAAAACAAAAGTTGCAATTATCATATACATGAAGTTTTCGTTCTTACCAATCTGTAAACTACTGCTGAGAATCAGATGCAAAATAAAATTTTTAATAAATTGATTTTAAAGAATTAAGTCTGAACATTTTATTTCAGATTGTATTTAAATTATTAGTAATTCACCAGCTTCTCGAAGCCGTAATGCAGCTGGTACAGGATCATCGTGAGAATGACCGTCAGTGACAACAACAGCTACCTGCATTGAAGATCTGTTTTGAAAAAAGTTCAACTAAACAAAATATATTTCTTGACATTGTGGTTTTAGGTCAGTACAAAATTAGGTTTTCAAGTTATAAAAAGTGGCTCAAAATTTATCAAAAACAGAAAGTAAAAGTTAAAATAAATTCCTGTAATTTGAAAGTATGTGCTAAAAGGCTGAAAAACATTTTTAAATAAAAGAATAAAATTAGAGAGAAAACAATAATACTTGTGCTACGTCATCTTGATTCAATCGTGCTCCTGAACTCGGATCATGACGAAAAACGTGAAGAGCTTTGTCAAGCGCTTTACCTGTCTTGGTTGTTCCCGAAATATGTCGAATTTTTTGCAGTGCTGCGCGAAGTGATTCTTTGTTCTACAAAATATAATTACGTAATTACGCAATAAAACTTGAAATTTTTAAAAATATAAAAAAGACATGAGAAGCAGATAAAGAGTAGTTTTTGTAATAAGTTGCTTAAAAATATTAAAATAATAATGTACTGAAGTTACAATTTATTTTTAGCAAAATGATAGAGCTGGAAGCTTTCATGGCTCAATAGAAGTTTGATTTTTGTTTTTGAAAAATTTTTTTTGACAAAAGGTTTATTTTTAAATTTGAAATATTTTCCAAAAATTATAATTTAAAAATTTCGAAAAGTACATTTTTAACTAAAGTTAAATTTAGAATATCTTTTATTAATTAATAAATAGGTTTCAATTTGAATCTTAAATTGCAAATAGTAGTGCTCAAACAAACTGCTTATAAATGGAAAATATCAGTAAGATATTTTTCGAAGTAATTATTTCAAAACTTAAAAGGTTATGTTGTCCTAATACGATAATATTCCAATTCCATAGAATAAAAATTATTACTTTTTTGAAATAAATGAATAATTCTTTTTTTCAAATTGTATCCAACGAAATATTTATTAGCCTTTCACAGTTATATAATAGCAAGAAATTGCAGGATGACAGGTATAATGTACAGAATTAAAAAAGATTTCATGCAATTAAAAAAGTGAAAGCAATTCAAATGAGTTTCAGAATTTCTTTGCTTTTAAATAGCAAATTTTGGCGCGAACTTTTATTAGTAGAAATAAAAGTTCCTCTAAAAAGACAAATTACTTAAAATATTATTTTAAATAATTTTTGCGCTAAATTTATTTCATCCTAATTTATGAAGAAAAATAAATAAATTTTATGACTTTTTATCTTATTTTTGTAAAATCGAAATAGTTTGATTTCAGGTTTTAATCATTTCGCTTATCAACGATGCCATCACGTCTACTTTTTAATCTTATGATAAAATTAGGAAGAAAAAAAATGAACAAATGCTATAGGCGATTTCTGTGTCACATTGTCGTCTCAAACAATTGAACATTAATTTTCCAAATTTAATTAAGTATTTCAGAATTCTATCTCATTTTTTGTTGATGGATATAATCAGTCATACACGTGAATTTTTCGCTTTCAACTTATACATACTAAATCATTCTCGTCATAAACATTAACTGAAGCATTATTTATATAAAAATGTTATTAACTTATAAATAACCATTCAAGCATTTAAGCCTTTACCAAATTTTGTCACTTTCATGTATGAAATTTCTAAATTTTAAACTTACTGAATTAGCAATAAAATTGAATTCAACTCTTGTGTAGGATGAATACTGCATAACAGAAATTTGCGTATGTTTTGGACCAATTTCAATTAAATCAACTATTCTGAAACGAACTTACTGAAGCATATAATTAATTTTATTGTAATTAATAATTATAATTTTTTCCACAGACAAAATACTTCAAATTTGAATTTAAAAGTTTTATTAAGTTTAGCTCAACTTACTTTTATTTCAGTAATTATATTATATTTATTATTTGATATATTTCAAAGTAAACTAACTTATTAAGCATTGCCATTTGTGTTGCAAAAGTACTTCCACTAACACTGCCAGAACCATCCAAAATGAATAAGAGGTCAAGTTGTCGATCCAGAGGTCGACAAACTGTAATTAAAACTAGGTTAATTTTTTATTAAGAAAAAAATTTTAATGGAAGTAATCAACTCGACAATCGTAAATTGCAGTAATTTTCTCTTAATACATATGCTTATGCACAACAACTTAAATTCTAATTACAGGTTAGTTCCATGCAAATTTAATGATTATAATAATGCTTATTGACAAAACTATAATCATACATTACTGATTACATAAATTCTTATCATACAGTTAATCAACTAATTTTATCAGTATTCTCTTTAAAATTACAAATTTTAGGAACTATTTTGATAACTATACCTTTAGCCAAATCATTATCTTCGTAATTCATCGCTGCAAAGATTGTTGCCGTAGTGAAAGCAAATAATAATAATATTTTGATGATAGCATAATTTGAAGATAACATTTTTTCTGACTATTTATGGCCTGTAAAATTCACATTTGATACAAATTTTATACTTCACTTCAGAAAAATAGCAATAAATAATGGTATACATATTGATATAATTTAAATCAACAGCAAACAATATCAAATACAAATCAAAAATAAAGTAATATAAAAATTCATGTTAAATTAACCAATCCATATTTCAAAAATATCTAGAAAAATTTGATTTTTTAATTAATAATACCAATATTGTAGTACAGAATAATCACAAAAAAAATTTATGAAGGTATGCAAAGCATAATTTAAGATAGTAAGTACCACTTTTCATAGAAATGAGAAACATAATTATAATTACTACTGTTTCACAGAATATGTATTTAATAGATACTCTCTGGAAGAGTAGTCATAATATCACAAGTATGTATTCAAAGGAAAAAATATTATTCCGATGGTAAATTTAAAAAATATCGGAGATCAAAATCATAAAGTGGATCACTAATTTTAAATTTGGAATTAATCCTTCAAATTCATTTTTAATTAAGAACTAAAAATTTTTGCTGATTGACTACATAAATTACATTTTTTTCTAGCTATATCAATAGATTAAAATTTCTTCTCTAAGATTTGCTTTTTTTCTGAAAATCAATTCTAAAAATTAATACAAACTCTTCATCAATAAAATTAATTAATATTTATTATTTAATTTACAGTTTTTTTATTTAAGATAATTCTTCTGCTTCTCTAAGGCTTTTTTTCACAAAAATTAATCATTAAAGTAGCTTCATTTCTAATAATCAAATATTATTCATTAAATAGCTTTATTGTTGATAAAGTCTAGATCAAATTTTTTTAAAATATTTCCTGAGATAGAATAAGCTTTTTAGCTTTTGCTATCTTTATAATTTAGTTATGAGAATGAATCCTTTAACTTTGTAAAGTGCATAAAATATTTTATAAAATTATTCAAATTTGGATAACATATAATTCGATAAAAAATTATATAGACAAGTAAAATTTCAATCTCCATTATCAGATATTTTATTATTATTTCATCTAAAAATATTTGTCAACAAAACCGATAAAAGCTAAATAAGCTTTGTGCGTTTTTTATACAAAATGGCAGAAAAAGATTTTAAGCCGAAAACGAAAGTGAAGAAGAAATTCAGACTTTTAAGGGATCATTTCTTAGCATCATCACAAGAAAGCGAGTAAAAATAAGAGAAATAATAATTTTAGTATAAAATTTGTAAAAATTCCCGGGAAATGCCAAAGTTTTCGAAAGAAAGAAGAAGAAGGAGAAGAAGAAGAAAAGATCTTCTTCAGAAATAAGATCAAACAAATAATTTCCACATTTGTTTCAGAAAAATGAAGGAGAATTTGGTAATTGCATTAAATGAATGGTAAATCCCTTGTTTTCAACGACCCATTTACCTCTGACCCATCGAATCAACAATACCAGTGTGAAAACTGATAACAATCTTTAATTTCTGGCAAAATTCACCTTTGAATCTTTTAGTGACGCATTTCACCAAGATATATGAGTGAATTTTTACTTAATTTAAGAACTTTCTCAAATGCTTAATATTAAATTATTTCAAAATTTTTTAATTAGCGCAAAAACTCTCAAATGGAAAACTGAAGAAGTTTTAAAAAAGGATATTTTGAGGTAATAAGATATACTTTTATTTGAAAGATTTTCTAAAATTGCTTAGATATAATTATTATGAGAATAAGTTTAGCAAAGATGCTCTCAAAAGTTTCATTTTATGGAGAATGAGCGTATTATTTAGTGACGAAACTGTTCAGGATTCGGTAATTTTCGTAAGCACAGCTCATTTGTAACGAGAAATTTTTTTTTCTGGAATTGAGAACTTCAAATTATATCAACAGTTACTGGAAGTCAGAATAGGCAGTAATGTAACGTGAAAAACTATTGCACATTGATGCTGGTAATAATTATTAAACAAGTTATGAAGACATAAATGTTGTAAAGACCTCTAATTAACTGACTATGACGCATATGACTGTATATTATAATCAAGAAATGTGAAACATAAAGTCATAATTTATAAAATGTATTTGTAATAAAAAATACAAAACACAAAAATATTCATAATTTCAAAAATAGAGTTATGCCCAAAAATCATTAAAAAAAGCTATGGGTACAGTTTTAGGAGTGCAGTCATATGTGCACATTTGTGCATCTTCAAATGCGCATCTTGCTTGAAAATTTTCTCGTATAATCCCAATAGTACGGTCTTTTATCAATACGTGTATGCATATGACTCTTTAAATTATCAGAACTTGGGAATCTTTTCTTGCATATGTATGACTTTTCACTGGTATGCTTGCGAATATTTATTTATCTTTGAGCTCTGCTTTTTGAACATTTTTCATACAACAAAGCTTTCACTGAAAGAGTCTTTTACCATGCGCAAATATGTTTTCAAATTACTGGAAATTGTAAATTCATCCTCATTGGTTTTGCAAATGTATGACCTTTTACCAGTATGTATTCGATTAAAGTTTTATTTGTAGTCGAATTCTATAGACAAATTTTACAGAGAATGGGAACATATTTGACATTTGAAGTTAAACTTATTTGTCTGTTTTCTTCAAAAAATCGTTAAATAAATTTTAAAAAATTTCCATAAACACTGCTTGACTGAATATCAGTTACACTCTTTTCCTCAGCTGCTTAGCTTTAATGAATTACTGGAGTCATGCACCATTTCTAATTCTGAGTCTTCGCTCGAATCTAATGATTTATTGTGATCTATGCTTTATCTTCCTCTAATAATGATTGAAAATAAGATGTTAAATTTTTTCAATTCACATAATTTATATCAGAAATTTGAAATTCGAAATTTGAAATATTTGTACACTCACAGTGGACTCTGCAAATTTTAATTGCAGTAACAGATGAAGAAGAAACAGCTATGAAGAAGCGACGACACACGTTTTGATAACTCTGAAATCAACATATTATACTTCAAGAACACTCATTATTTGACTCATTGTTTAAAAATTTTTCTCTTATAAAGATTTGCAAAGCAAATCATGACTCACTCTAAGTAATTGCTTTATTAGCAATCAATTTTACTTGAAATGTAAAAAAATAAAGGAAAGTAGTGAATAATTGATTTCATGGACTGAATATTATATATATGATCTTAAGTGATGGTTACAACTGAACTAAGGACTCAAACATTTCTTGATAGCATGATTTTAATTTTTTGGGATGACATAAGGAAGGAAAAAGGGTACTCTTTCAGAAATCGAGTGTGGAATTGGTGTAGAAATTCTGAATTTTGATTAGATAAATTTGAAGAATGGTTTTGATATGAGAGATAGTTGAATTTCTGTTGTTCTAAAATACAAGCATTAAAATACTAGTGACCGTATAACTACTTAAAAGCACGCAGTCATCTACGCAAGCTGCCTGAGGTTTTCTTAACATACGCAATTACTTAATATAACTGCTTTGTATAGCACTATTTACTGACTTGAAAAACCATTTTTGTTTTCTAGCTACCATTATTGCAATTAAAACATATAACATAATGCAGTTAGCATTTGGCTCCGTCGACAATTTTCAATTATCGCCAATCAAATATTGCCTGTATTTTCCAACAAAAAAGTGCCCAAGGATCATTTACTAAACATCAAGATGATTTGCACATATTGTTGAAAAGTTCTTAATAATATATATCAGTTATTAAATTACTCGATATCGTATGAAAATTGCAGTTGTATAGCAGTCGAGTGCTGACTTCATTAGAGTAATATATCTATTACGATTAGATGATACTAAACGCGAATGAAAAATGAAGAACTATTTCTAATGTCAGCGTGAAGCATATGTATATAATAGGAAGGATTAAGAAGCATAAGGTAATAATGCTGTTAGTCAAATGGGCATTAAATAATTATGAGAGCCATTTTTAAAAAGATAAATAAACTAATGTTATAAAATAGTAATGCTGACTTTTCAAAGAATCAATTTAGTAATTTATATATTTCTTTATCAAAAATGCATGATCATTGAAATAACTACATTTGTTTTCTGACTTTAACATAGAGGTTTTTTTTTTTGCATATGTCACTTGCAGGATAGAATCAAGTAAATAATTAAACATATGTTATGCAACGCACTGTTATATCAAACACTGATGCAGCACTTTACATTTGTTTCAACGCTACATTAATTGCTAGTGACATTGTATCGAAATATTTCCCTCCGAGCTTACAAAATCAGTAATTTATCCGACATACTCTTGCAATAATTTTTAACGTTGCTACAACTGCTTTAAACATCTTTCGAAATAAGGTAGGTATTTGCTTTACAGAACTATTATTGGTCCCACACCATCCAGACAAATGTGCATTATTATATTTCACTGGTATGGATGCGGAGATGTACTTCTTAATAAGAAGGGACCTATTAGGCCACGCCAACTTCCAATTGAGCAAGTAGGAAATTATTTTCCCGAATTGAGCTACAAATGGAAAAAGACTATGCACTTCAGTTTCAAAAGAATTCGTTGCAGATTATGAATTCGTTCCATATACTTCACAATTCTAAATGAAATCGTTTATGGAGCGAATTATTAATCTAGAAAGTAATAATCACTTCATAATCCGGAACGACTCCTTCTAGAAATACGAAATGCATGGATTATTGATACCATGATCCTTTCCCAAACCCATATTTTACACCTTATCCCAAATCTCCCTGATTTCTTCTGCTCCTACAATGTAACTGAAAAACTGTTCCTCAGCCACTTTTCTATAGAACCACCATCTGAACAGGTCAAATCTTATATTCTGGATTTTAAGCGCCCATCTGAACTCATAATTTTATATTTTATCTCCATAAATTCCAACATGCTCTGTGAGCTCAGATTTTCATGACGCCGCATTTAAGAGGAAGTACAAGAGTCATGCCTGGTATGCATTTGTTGGCATCTATGAAATTTTTACCATCAAGCGTCTCACCGTATAAAAGCTCTATCAAGGCTTGTGGGGTCCGTTTTTAGAGGGTAATCGCAAGCACGAATTACCCCCTCACCACCCTCTTGGTGTGGTGAGGGGATGATTCTTGTATCGTTCTGCCAGTGGTGTGAAGGGGCCCGTTTTCAGCAACTCTCCTGACTACTTGGAATGTGCAATCTTGATTCGATAGACGAGTCTTCGAGCGTAACTATCCTGCTGATGTCTTGCTCCGTCACTCCGGTAGAGAGTATTTTCGCATCCTCCACGGAGCCTTTTGCGACCTGAATGATTTCTCATTTTTTTCTGTTGTTCATTTTTTCTTGCTCATCCTCCATCTTCTTGTCAGACTCACATCCAAATCCAGAATTAATATGACAGTATACCCATACATATGAATTAACAGGACAGTATACCAGTACAATGCTCATACATATGCATAAGCACTTGCTTATATACATATACCCACAAATACGCTTGCGGAACAAGGATGCATGCAAATACCGCTTATCGGCTTGCGAAGATGGCAGATGTAAATGTGCACATAAACTCATATGCACAGACATCTACAAATGCATGTTCGAATATATTATCTTACATGCGCCATGCAAACATACGGACCCGTATCCATACAGCACATATATACACGTGTGAGCACTCACATGTGAATTTACTTAAAACACAATCAGTACACGTGAACACAAAAGAATTATACAAATGCATGCATACTCAAGCTGAAAAACATGCATATGTGGGCACGTATGCACAGACGCATGCTTATACATCCTCATACAAAATAATATTTGAAATGAAAATTTCTGGTAAAGCAAGAATGAACGAATTCGATCACAATTGCAAATTCATTCAGTGGACCACGAATGAAGAGTAGCACATCATCTCGTGTTCTCCTCTTTCTTGCCAGAAAACTTCACCTATATAAAAACAAAAACACGGTCAATATATTCCATTAGCATAAGTACTGATGGTGCAAGAAAAACATTTGGCTCATCTTTGCAATTTTTGTGCATCATATAATATGCGTTACAATCTTTTCCATTCTATTTCAAACGATTTTCTTTCCGCAGTAAAACTAATTCGGTTCATTAGCGCATAAATTACAGCTGTCTTCTGGCTGATATATAAGAGGAATGACTTATCATAGTTCGGTTCCGCA
Source organism: Thelazia callipaeda (assembly GCA_900618365.1). NCBI lineage: Eukaryota > Metazoa > Nematoda > Chromadorea > Rhabditida > Thelaziidae > Thelazia > Thelazia callipaeda. The sequence goes on from UYYF01004494.1 coordinate 51,177, forward strand.
TAAGAACTACTGAGGTCACATTTCGTATATTATCAATTTTTTATGCTCCTTTTAGCGATTTGCCGTCGAGATGTCGAAAATTATCTGTTTCTCATTCCGACTTCTCATTCTCTTTACTAGAGTACATTTCTCGAATAAATCGAAAAAAATTTTTGTGCAATCAATAAAAGAATCAACCTGACATAAGACGAATAACTGCCGTCCCAGAAGAAATAGTTCCATCCATGCTAGAACTCATCAACAGTCAAATTAGCAAGAATTTCTCAACAGATGAAGCAGCACGCACATTTACAAGCTAAACAATAAGCAGTGCAAAAAAAGAACAATCCCTTTTCTTTCCCATTCTTTCAATCTTTTATTCGCTTTTCGTACTTTTTCCGTCCCTCATCACCCCCTTAATATCTCCTCCCTTATCACCCCCTTTTTGATCATTTCTCCTTATCATATTTCATTCTTAACCTTCTTTAACTTCCTCCACTTTCGTTATTCCATTCTAAATTTCCCCCACTTTTCACAAGTTTCATCATTACAGGTCACATTGAACAAAAACGAGAGCAAAAAGAAATAAATAGTCAGTAAAAGAGCTACAAGAGTTCATTACGCATAATTTATAATCTATAAGGTACCGTGAAAGGCAACCGCAGTTACAATTTAAGGATGATAGCAAATGCAAAAACAGGGCAGTATTGATAATTCAATCGAAAAAATGCAACAAATTAAAGCTATGATCCTCTGCATAACGTTTTTCATACAGTTTTTCTTTTTTACGCTCTTTTCTACTTTTTTCTCTTATTCTATAGTTTCTTACCAATGTTGTTGTTCTCTCATAACATTCTCTCCCCAATATCTTTTTTTAAACACGTTTTTAAATCGTACCCTTTTTTCTCACTACTCACCCTTACAGAAGAGTAAAATATGGCAAAAAAGAAACACACAATCAGTATTATACAAAACCGTAATTTCAGCTTAGTAAAAACAAAAATACAACTGCAAGAGAAAAATATACGGAAAAGCTTTAGCTACGACTCCAATGAAAATACGATCGTATTCAACAAGCAATTAATCTGAAAAGACAATCTAAAGTAAAATAAAAAGTTGTTACGTCGTTATCAAAAAGTCCTGATCAAAAATTCCAAAGTAAAAAAATATAGCCACCATTACAAGTATGCATTTTCGATCAAAAGCCATAAGTGCTAAATTATAGTATAAAAGAATCACTGTTGCAAATACTAGAAAGTACCACAAATACTAAAACGCTGTAACAATTGAAAGCAGGAAAAACCAATACCTCAAGTACACTTGAAGAAACAGACATTCAAATCAAACTACAGAAAGAAAGCTCTGATAAAAATTAGAAACGCAACCAAGAAAAGCGCGTAAAAACAACTTCAATTACAGTCACAATTATAAAAGGATATTTTTGATCACAAACTATGGCTATGAGGGAGTTATAATCAAAGTACTTTAGTGTTGGGACATCAAAATTACATTTGTTACCAAAGTAAGTCATGAATAATTAGAAGTAAGCCAATGCACGGCTCAGACTAGGAAACAGGACAATAAGTCTATGTGGTGATTAAGGATATCATCTCGCGCTTATTTCTATTAATTCATACAATTCGAGTTGTTTTATCTCAAAGTAGAAACTCAGTTTCTCACATTGCGAACCGGACCTACCTGAAAAAAATAAACTCTAAAGAAAATCTGAAATGAGCAAGACATTCTAATGGAAAAAAAATGCAAGTTCAGATTGACAATTTGAAGATCGTCTTCATCGGACTAGCTAAAGTTCATCTTCGATACGATAAACCTGCAAGAAATCTTAATCTGAGAGCTCACATTCAAAATGCATGTTTTTTACTACAACACATCACGCTTCTAATACTACCATTTTGCAGTGACCTCTATGAAAACCGCTTTCTTGCCATTACCCACCTGAACAACTTTGATTAATACAAAATCCCTCGCAGAATTATGATTTAAATCTGAAAGATAAAAGCAAAATTAAAAGTGATAGAAGTTCAAGCAATGATAGAACCGATCACCCTATGCCTAAAAAATCGTAAATGTCATAATCTTAAGAGATTAATTCATCGCATAGTCATTACCAAGGAAGACCATTCTTAGTTCGTGTTATAGAGAATATAGGGTTTTTGATATACTTGCATATTGCAATCGATTGCGTCAAATTGGCAAAAAAGAAAGATTTTTCTATTTTCAGAGAAAATCCGAGCATAATCATCGGTATGTTTAAATTTTAATGTTGCAAATTACAATTGAATATACCAATGATTTCTAATCATGAAGTCATTTTTTCTTACTGCTTCATAATTTCTTGTTTATATTCTCTAATTTACTAGAGGAGAAACATACATGTGTTGATATAGAGTAGCGATAAGGTCAAATCCAAGTTTGTCACTGCTGTAGTTTCTGATGTTATATATAACTTTTCAGAAAATCGCGATGATTTCGGAAACTTGGCTATATGCGTTGCATTCAGCGTAATTATCGGTATGTTTTCAATTGTAATTTTTCTCATATTTATTCAGTTTTAACAGTCATTTCACATTTCATTCAGCGCTGTGATAGCTTGATAGAATATTGAGAACTTATTTTCAGATAAAATCCGAGCTTACTGCTTGGCAGCCGGACTGAGAGTCAGCCCAGGGCGCAACTTTATTTGACGGCCTCGCGGACATGTTGCGGCTTGACCCAGAAGTGGTCCGCGCGGCCAACGCAGAAACGTTGAGGAACTGTTGGGAGTCCTTCAAGCATTATGACATCACAAATAGCGGCCAAGAATTTTACAGTAACTTTTTCTTCCTTCTTCATTTTAATCAATTTGAATTTAAAGTTTTTCTCAGTGCGTTAACTTCTCTTATTATTTGTTTCGTTGCAATTAGAACTCTCCGGACTGGACCACACTGCCAATTGCACCTCGAGGCAGGGTGCTGCACGGTATCCATACACATCATTCTGCATGACGCGGAATGCCGCATGAGATGTGTTTTTGGATTAAAGACAGCTTCTGTCTTTAGTCCTGACGGCATGCTCTTCGAGCTGGTTTGCATTGTGGATTATTATGCCTCTAAAGCGAACAATGCAAACTAGTAAGTTGGATTTTATCATTTTTAAGAAACAATGTACAAAATGAAAAAGAAAGTTGAAATTTGTTAATCACTTGCATGATAATCATTGCAAAAATAGCTTTTATTAACTTTTGATTTTGAAAATAAGTGGGAATTTCAGTGGATGGCGGGAAGAAGCCTAATTGAATGCTTCTCCGACGACAAACCTGAATTGACAAGTTTTAATGAGATAAGTATTTATTTAAGCAGTTTTCATTATCTAAATAATTATTTCTAGTTAATAAAATATATCGCGAATGTTATAATTAATGCGCTTATACAAAAACGTGTTTTGAAAACGAAAACACTTTTTCTCTTTCAGTTTGGTCACTAGCAGCTGTCACGCCAGTACCGGATTCAAATGACAGCAACTTGTCATGTTTTTTAAAATATGATAAGAAAAGTTGAAGCTCATGACCTAACTTTTGCTAAATTTATCGATCATTTTTAGAAGCTTTCAACTGTTAGCATCTTCAGTCTCTTTTGAGAAGTAATTTTTCAGGACAGAGCTGGACCGAGTGGATTGAGCATGTCCCTCGCGACCTCAAGCTCTCAAACGAAGACCTCATTCGACAAACAGGTAAATAGACTTTAAACTATTCAATACTATCTTCTTTCATGACTTTTAATTGCATCAAATATAACGGCAGAAAATGAATTGTGCTTTTTTACATTCTTTTGTTGTAATTCCAAACACAAAATGATGCTCAGAAATGATGAGAAGCGCGTCATTTTTCCACTGGAGTCAATGAGGTCAATGGAAAGAGTGGATGCTAGCATGCGCGGCTATTCCCAAGGTCAGGAATTGCAAATATTTTATACTTACATGTGATATAATAAATGTTATTTGATTGCAAAGCTGCTTTTCTTTTGAAAGATAACATAAGGTGGGATACCGTCGGCGAAAGCGACCACGCAATGTCGAGCTAATACCTGACTACTGCGCAAAGTTTCAAGTTCTTTTGATAGTTAATTTAGTAATTGCTGCCTGCTTTTGGATTATAGTGGATTTGTAAACATTCATAATGATCAATATTTCGTACGTAAGCGTGAGTCAAGAACTAGGCGCAGTTTCGTAGTGCGGGATGGTGCTATTCGTAAGTTTATCACATCTCTTTAAAGTAACGAAAATAATTCATAATATTAATTCGCTTGAATAATGGCTTTAGTTTTAGACTGCAATCTTGCCAAGTGTCCACTGATGCGTAGTGAATGCTTCGCATCGATTTGGGCATAGAAGATGTACGTGGTAATGACTGCTGCACACGCGCTCAATGGTAACTATTAATTCTTTTTTTTGACACTTTTATCAATAAATTAATAAATTAAATCAATTGTTGATTGTTTGAAATATATATTAATACATATCTTTAAAATCATTTTTGATTGAACCTTTACATTTTCACTCTTACAGGTTATTGCCATTGTTGTCGCTTGTACATCGCACTCCCGCCGCATTGTTCAATCCCGCACGTAAAGGTAATTCGTGGAAAATTTTGAAGATAGGTAATTACATTAAAAAATTTTTACATCATACCTTCACGACGATTAATGGAGGCGCATAAAATCGAGTGCTGTCATTCGGCGATAGAGGTGTTATGCGCCAAAGAGTCGAGAAATTAAAACACCAAAACACCTCAAGACGCTTGGCGGGAATATTGTGCAGCTTTATTTTCCTCCAGGTACTCAAATTTCTCATATTTTTCCTACTAATTAATGAGTAATAATTTTCATACTAATTTTAAATGTTTTGTATAAATTCGGAATTAATAAATTTCGTTTTTGTTAATTTGATATTTTTTTAATAATGCCTCTTCGTAAGTGAAGAAGAAAAACGAACAAAGCGCAAATGTCAACGATGTTAACGACGAATTTCTTGCGAACTGGAGCGCAGCACTCAAGTACAAGCAATACAGAAGCAAAATGGAGGAGGGAAAAAATTTTTCAGTTATGCTTATGTGATGATTATTTTGCTTTATTAGTTTTATTTTTTTTTTAATCGAATTATCTTTGCATTTGTCTTATAATTATCAGTATGTATGTATAAGATGTTTTTTGTATTCTTTTGTATTGATCTTTCCTTTTTATTTTCCCAAGTTTTGTATTGATAATTTTTGCTAACTTTGATATTGTATTCTTCTCCTTTCCATTTTTTTTTGTAAGTCTCTCTCTGTTTTCGAGAAAAGCTTGTGAACCATTTAGGATTGAACTAATTAAGTTTTTAAGATTTTCAGCCGACCATTTTTCAGCACAACAGAAGGAAACA
>UYYF01004494.1:56580-67995 GCA_900618365.1 Thelazia callipaeda
TAGGCAACGGTTACGATTTAACCCGTAGATGTTTCTTTAAAAAATTTTTTCTCATGATGTAATCAATGTTGTTGTGCAATTAAGAAAAAATTTATTAGAACATCAAAAATACAATTAGGTTAGAAATTTTCTACTAAACTTATTAGCATTAGATAAAATCCAGGTACTAAGAATGTGAACACTCCAAAAACTTGTACTAGTCTAAAATCTATGTTTTTTTTTAATCATTATAATAGATTAATAAATTTTAGACTAGTACAAGTTTTTTGGAGCTACAAGTTCAACTTTTTGTATATTTATAGAAGTATGAAATAAGGAAAAGTAGGAATAATTGTAGTCTAGGTTCCCTAGATGTCTTAGGTATGTGAACTAAGCTGCTTTTTTCTCGCATATTTTTTCAGTACCTTGGAGTTAAACTGCACAAACCTGCGCAGTTGTACGATAGGAAGGCTGAGAATCAGATCTGTGGTATAAGAATTAGTAGTAAATGGAAACATGGTTGCAGCGTAGAACATGATCCGTACCCTCAACCAGTTTTTAATAATGAAGAAAGCAGAATGCTTCAAATGATAATTTTTTTTACTTTAGCACACTAAGAATTAAGAAATTTTATCTCTTTAGAATTTATTTTAAAGAGAAGGAAATGAAGGAGAATATCAGCAAGATGATTTTTATATTTTCTTACTTCCATTTGTGTGAGGGTTTGTTCAAAAAAAGTAATTTATACAATCATTCCACTAATTTTTATAATTAATTGCATTACTATCAAATCACTTATCAAAACTTCACTTATGTTGACGTAATATTTGCGCCGGATTTCCGTATATTATCAATATTAATTGTCGATAACAAATTTTTTTTCCGTTATGATATTTTTTATGCCCAACACTAGCAGATTTCAAAGAACATTTAACATATCTCAACGATAGAGCGAAATCATAGGACAAATAGAGCGAAAGAAATTTTCTATTCTACATCGAAAATTTACTTTCTACACGGCAGCCGCGGGGAAATTTTTGAAAGCATTATTGTAAGGTACTTTATAATCGTGCAGAAAATTTTTTCGATGTAGAATGCTACTGTGAGCTGTTAATATTTTTGGCTCCATTTTGATCCTAGTCGAATTCGAAAGCTTCGCATAAACTATAGTGTCATTTACAGATTTCTTCCACAAATGGAGCAAAATCATGATGTCGTTTATTTCGGTGACGATTGTCGATGACGTTGTTGAATTATCCTTATAAGAATTTTTTTGATTGCAAAACCACAGAATTTCTCTTGGAAGCATTTTTTGACTGATTGCTCCCAAACAGTAATATATTGAAAATTTAGTGAATAAAAGCATCTAAGAAATATCTGGCAATTAGTGAAATTGTTTAGATAAAATAATGGAACGTGTTGGCATGAATCAGGTTTTGTGTTTTTGAGCCTTTTATGTCGTATTTACATTTTATTTATGCGGTCAAGAAATTTGTAAATACTTGTTAAAATAATACTTTTTTTATTATATTTAAATGTACTTTTATTTCCAGCACATGTTAGTTTGCAGATTCTGATGTTAGTGCATTTACGTGAGAAAACAGCACGAATCGCAGAAGTCATGGAGAATGCATGTCTTGAAATGGTTACTTTGGGTGAGTTCATGCGTCAAGGAAGCTCAATTACGGAACTTTTACGAAGTGAGGCATCACACTTATTTTTTGCATTTTAAAAAGACTAATATGAATTTATGAGCAATACTTAATTATGAAAGATTACATCTGATCATTTTTTAAATTTTGGACTCTGTCATTGTGTGAAATCAGTGACTCAGTTAATATATGCAGTAGAAAAATCATTTATTACATGCCATGTTTATTCTATTATTCGCATTCATTTCAGAAAAGACAGTAAAGTAAACTTCAGTTGTACAGTGTTTATTTTTCTATTGCATTTTTGTGATATCTTTTTCGGATCGCAAATGCTGATTTACGGAATCTAATTTTGATGAACCTGCATTGGACGATCTTCTTCACATATGCAGGCCATCCTTTAATTCATGACAAATTAACATATTTCACCCTTATTGTTTTGGGATTTAATTACTTATGATAATTTATAGTCTTTTACTATTTTTTTAGTCTAGGTGCTTGCCCCAACAGCCACACTTGCTTAGGGCTGCAAATTTATCTGCTCATATTGTGATTATCAGAATTACACAAATTTAAAAGTTAAAAAGGTCGTTTAATAAATTTACGAGTGTTCAATGTTCTACAGGGGACTTATTAATTTTATTACGGCTGCAGCTATTCTCTAACCTCATACTTAATTATGAAAGATTACATCTGATCATTTTTTAAATTTTGGACTCTGTCATTGCTCGTATGTATAAATTAAAATGTGGAAAATAAGGAAATAATAAAATTGTTTTCATCCATATTACTTTGGTGTTTACCCTTTTCATAATTTAGATGCTTTAGAAGCGTGGTCGTGCAGGTCAATGTCAGTATGAGTCCGAAGGCAAAAAGGTACAGTGAGAAGCTATCATTTCTAGTTGTAGAACTATTTTCCGCCTATAAGCCAGCAGTAATTTTCGAATTTCACTATTTATTTACTCAGTTTATTCATATATGATTAGTTCTATATACTTTAAGAAAGAAGAATCTTTATTAAGTGATCTAATTTATTTGCTTAGGAATGACTCGAGTTATGAAAAAATATAAGACCTAACAGAGGCTCATAATTTGCAGTTGAGATTGGAGGCATCTGCACTTCAAGAGATATACTCTTAATCAGTCATTGCGCAGGATGATTATTTCGAGCTCTGCTCAAAACTGTGTTAAGGAGAATGGGATGTTTGGTCAGTCTTTCATTTGAATATCATTAATTTTGTTTATATCATATGTGAAGTACATCACGACTTTTATCTATTGAACTGTTGGGTTATTTGCACTCGCTATCGATCACTGGCTAATTTGCACTCGTCAAAAACCTGCTAAAAAGTATTCGGTTCATTCAGATCAAAACTAAATTAAAATGTTTATGAGGTATGAAATGATAATAGTCATATCAAGAGCAAGGGTTTGTAGACCGACATTTCTTCCATCTATAATGAGTAGATAAAAGAATGCTAACATGAACATTTTTGGAAGTCATGAAAATAAGATAGTTTTGATAATTGCAAATATATTTTGTTTGTCGATGTTATCAATTCTGTTAGAGCATTCCTCTCAGTACAGCATACAAAAGTTGGTATGTAATCGTTTGGGGAATTGTCATGCTCAAGATAAGATTAAATTGGGAGGTTCTGGTGTCTGAATATCATACGTGCGCAAGTTTTAGTGGATATCATAGGTGTGAGTGCATGCGGATACCGCTTGCTGAACATGTGAGTTTGTGTATGTGTACGTGTGTAATCTTATTGCAGGTAATGAACATACATATCACAAATATGCATCCAATGAATGTTTTGTAGTGGATGCATATTTGTGATATGTATGTTCATTACCTGTCAAAAAGATTACATAAGTATAACCGTAATATAAAACGTTAAAAGTTGCGTCATTTATAATTTTAAATTTTCAGAGCACTTTTATATTACATCATATAAAAATTTTGAACTCGACAGTGTGAACCGATCAAGTTTGAACTTTACGGCTACGATTAACTTACAAGCTACCTATCAGGTTTTTTATCTCCATGAAATTGAAAAAACTTCGTCCACAAAGTGAGATAGCAGTTGGTAACAACAGAAAATCAGTATCATATAGGTAAATTTGAGTTTTTCGGATAGATGAATAGATAGATAAAGCTATACATAAACAAGTAGATAGATAGATTGATTGATTGGTTTGTTAGTTGGTTGACTGATGTACTGCTTTGATTACCTGACTTACTGATAGATAAAGTAAAAGACAAGAAAGCAAAATTGTTCAAAAAGATATTTTGAAACTGCTTACTTTTCATTTCCTCAAAAACAATGCTGTATTCGTATTAAAGCATATGACTGTGACAAGTAAGAAGCTGGATAAAAAATAATTCATTTTTTTTAAAGAGCCTTCATTCCCTCCGTTTTCCTATCCATAAAAAAAAGGTAGTGGACGAATTTTATATATATACGAAAAAATTATCTAATTTCTATAATTTCATTTGCTTTCATATTTATATTAAAGTATTTACAATTTCTGTAGAAAAATACAACGAATGAATTGAAAAAAATTTCCTATCAAGAAGGGTAGTGAAAGATTCTGTCTCTCAAACAAAAAAAAACAATTTTTTCCACTTCTGCAACTAATTATAATGCAAAAAATTATTTCATTTTTCTATATTTTTAGACGTCCTTATTAGCTGAACTCCATTGAAATATTTGGTCAAAAAATATGAATGAGTTTCAGAGATGTTATTTTCTACGTGAAATTAGTGAAGCAGATACCGTCTGAAACGTAGGTGCATACCTTCTAAATGTCTTATTATATGAATTTTAATAATTTATTTCATCACATAACTATCGGTTGCAAGGGCTAAGATCATCAAAAAAAAGTCAATTTGACTCCAAATGTGTAAGCATTGTAATTCGTTAACTAAAGAAAGAGATCAAGTCGATAAAGAGGGAGAAAATGAGGGTCAGTTGAGCACTTGTGATTTATGACTTTTTGAAAATGTCGAAGCGAAGCTATCTTTTCAGGGATTGGGTTGCAATGCAAGTCTGGAAGTCAGAAGCAAAAATATAACGCAGAAGAATTGATTTCTAGCAATTCTTAAGTTTGTATGTAATGCAATTATTTACAATTATTCTAGATTTATTGATGGTATGTTACGGTTCCTAGAAGGCATTTGCAACGATCTCAGTTCTGACCACGTGAGTGTGCCTTATATTTCTTTTCTGTGATTTCATTTCTACTTTTTAAGTGTTTTAAAAGCAACTGTTGTTCTTTGAGTATGTGTTTGTTATGATTTCAGGTTGCAATGGTTTGCTGATATTAATCTATTTATATCTAAAATGTGCATTAATTTAGTTGTGAATGCCAGCATTGTTTTCTGGACTGTTAGCTGCGAGTAAAGTCAAAATTGGCGGTGTTAACAAGTGGAGAAAACTCAGTGATTGATGTGTGAGAGTGAACAATTTGGATGTAGATTAGCCCCCATGCATATGTGTGTGTGTGTCACATTGCACACATTACTGTATAATACGAGTGTTTTTTATGCATGCACGTGTTGCTTTACCCGTAAGTGCACATACTTCTATCGGTTCTCAAGCGTACAAATTTGGTTGTATACAAGCGTGGATGAATAATTGAGAACGCGTTTGTGTGGCTGTGCTAGTCTGGTGTGTATTATTTAAAGTGCGGAAATCAGAAGTGATTGCAATTGATGTCATTGAGAGGGTACGGAAAGAGAATGTTCTTTGCTTGTGTGCTACACCGCTCATCGTTCCTTTCTCCTCTTTTTACATTAGCAAATTCTCTCTTCAACAATCCCTCGGTCTGGTTGTGGTCAGACAGTGGGGACTGACCAACCAATCAATAGGAACACACATGTTCATACCATTTAGAATTCATAGCGAACAAATTTTGAAGAATTACTAAATCTAACTAATCACACAGCTAGTTCTATTCTTTGCATATTTTAAAGAATGAAATCGATCAAATCTAATCAAATCACAATGGACAAAAACAATAATGCAAATAATGTCGAGAAATGGTGAATATTAGAGTAGTCAATGTGCACTGCGTAGATAGTCAATTAAAAATCAGACTTGTATTTTGCATTCAAAGGGAATTTGCCCCTATAAAGCTCACACTGATAGTAAGCTATTCGTTTATTTGTTACAACGCACTTTCCAGACAATTCTTTTGAGAGCACAATCCCTTGGAGTAAATGGTCACTGCATGACCTTTGAATAAGTATCTCTAGAGGAGAAAATCCCCGAGCACTTTTAAGTCTTGTATGAAGAGCGGTCGAGGAGCTCAACTTTCATATACAGTCATTCTTGCTGTCATTCTTCTCGTTACTCATAACTTTAGTTATAACAGTATATGATCAGCAAATAATTTTTTCTGCTCATTACTGTTGCTGCTGCTCACTCCGCGTTCGTTTTCTCCTTTAACCAAATACTATTCTTACCCATTACTAGTAAAACGGAGAAGCAATGACACGCTACTTATACTTATTTCTGCTGACCCAAAAATTGACTAGCTAACACTTTCTGTAACTCTAATATTACTTACGTTTCTACTTATCATTGTCTTCTTGTAACTTTCCCTTTTATTAATTATTATGACAGCGACTGCTTACAACTCCAATACTTTCAGATTTTATAAATATTTTCACCTTTTACACTTTCATTCTTACTTGCTAATATGTATTGTCACAGACTGCATTTGAGGGAATGGCCATTTCCACGTGGTCTGTTTGATAAGTAAAGATATAGTTTTAAAGATGCATCAACTTGTATATAGAAATGAAAAATTTTTTTCGTTTTATATATGGAATAACAATTATTCTTAGAAAGGAGAGTTTAATAATTATAAGTCGGCAGATACTATGAGGGCATTTTTATGCGACATTTGTATTATCAGTCTTAAATTGAAATTTCAATATTTATGACTTATTTTTATTGACTTATCATCCGTCTCTCCGTACTAATTTTAATTTTGCGTGGCGATTTGCCATGAGACAATAGTCGCTCTGCCATTGAATCAATTAATAATACAAGTATGGAAATACTCAATTCAACTTAATTTGAAATATTTATTTTTGGAAAGATAAAATAAAGGTATTTAATTTAGTGACAATAAATTTTTAAAGAATTACCTGTGAACTACTTCACTCAATTATAGGTATTTGGATTGACAGGATTTATGTGTAAAATTGAATATTAACAAACGACTATAGAAAATTCATCGATGATAGCTTGTTTTTTCTTTCTTTTCATTTAGTTAAGCAATAATAACTATTAAATAATAATTTTATTTTTTGACATATTTTTCAGTTATTTTTGCCAATAACTTTTTCAATAATTATCAGTTCCATTTCGCTGCATTGTATTTTAAACAATACGCAACTAGTAAGCAATCAACCATAACATCGCACAACAAGGCACACAAAATATAATAATCTGCAAAAAAAATCGCAATTTATAAATTTTCAATCTTGTCTTTGGGCGCGATAAGTAGAAAGTTCAAAATTAACTACTGTATGAATTATAGATGAAAAGGGAATAACATCGATACCCATTCATGCAATATAGAATAAAACCTTCAAGTGACACAAGTAAGTGCAGTAAATAATACGTCCTAATGGTACCCAAATTGATTGTAACATAAAGTCATTTATTGGCCCTAAACTCGCTGTGACAAATTTTCGGGATAGTAAAATTTTATTTGAAAATTTACTTTCCGAAACCATAAAAGCAAGCTATAGTCGCGTAAGCCAAAGCTAGACTCGAAGCAAATTTGCTTAGAGCCGAATAAAAAGCACATGAAAATAATGGGTCAGTTTATCATATCTGGTCCATTTTTTATAATTAAGAAAAAAACCAAGTACTACGTATAAAATCCAGCCAATAAGGTTTACTTTCTGAAATTCCCTTGAATAGTAGTAATCAGACATTCTTTACTAGAAATAATTTTACAATACAAATTAGTACACTTCATAAATGTTCTTAGAAACTGACACAATTGTACAAAAGTATTGTGATTTGTATTACAGTGACAAAAGAAATTGCTTAATACATTTAAAAAATTTTTAAACAATTCTATATCATAGGTTTAAAAAAATATTTAATAAGTCTGTATCAAGAAAATTAGTTAATAAACTTGAAATTTGATAAGGTTTGCTTTTTGCTCGCCAAATTATGCTCAACTTTTTGAGCTTGATAAAGTATGACTTAGAGTTTGATTAAGTAAAATCTGTGAATTAAATTTTGAAAATCTACAAAAGTCTAAGTCATAATGTCATGTACTCGTTGAATCGTAATATTACTTATCGGATATGCTTTTTTTCTTGAGAGTCAAAGTAGTAGTCTTTAATAATTTCGAAACGAAAACCAAAAAAAATTTAAAAGTCGAATTGCATGTGAATTTGATTTTACTTCAATTTAAAATCAAATATATTTCAAAAAGAGATATTTCTAATTTTTATTAAAATATTCAGAAAAGCAACCTTTTGTATTTGAAGAGTTTTTTGTCTGCAATAAATATCCAACAAGAATATCTACAATATACACGTGGCATCTGATCCAAGTTACGTCATTAATTAATAACCGTATAGACTTAAATAGCATGAATGTTATTTAGTGCTTTGAAGGTTGTCATTTTATAGTTACTGAAGTTTATCGATTATTGGTTTGATTTTTTAAGTTGATTGATAGTTCTAAGCCTGAATTTCAAATATTTTATGATTTGACGTGGATTTTTGGATAAAATGAAAATCACTCGTATTGAAAAGTATTGCGCTTTTCATAAAAATTTGAAACAATTTCAAATCTGTGTTCAGTAATAAATTAGATAAAGCCAATCTTGCTCGACCCATTCTTGGTCCATGACACCACTGAAATCACTAGCTGGAAAATATTCTTTATATACAGTTGCAAAATTGAATAGTGTAGAAAAAAGTAAAAGAAGTCCTGCTATACAAAATCAAAGAATCGGTTTCAGTGCTAACGGTACGAGCGAAATTGGAGCGAAAATATATAAAGTTGAAAGTCAACTGCTAAATAACATGGTGGTGTGTAACACTGAAAAATTACAATACTTGAGTATTACATTAACTTCGTACAGATATTGAACTGCTCACCCATTTTTATCTCAGCATTCTTAATTTAGTATATTTTAAAATCATATTCATATTGAATGCTTTTATTGCTTCAGAAAAACAGTAATTTAATTTACTATTTTTCGCACACTTAACTGCATATTATACATTTTATAAAGAGATTACGATCAAAAATTTCAATACTTTGATTTATTTTATGTAAATACAGTATTATAATAATGTAAAATAACTTGTTTATCGTAATGAACAAAACTATTGACGTATAAAAAATTGGTCCATCAGTTTCCCTCGCAACAATCATTTGCTGATAACAGTAAGACTGGCATATTAAAAAGTAAAAGTCTTGGATATAAATGTATAAAACGTTATATAGTAAGGTCGTGAAAGCCTAAAATCTGTGACAAAATCAAATTGCTTGAAAGTAAGTCCCTAAATCAAAAAATTTTACTGTAGTTCAAAGTTTGAAATGTTTGAAAATCTTTACATAATTTAAAAGTTATGAATTCAGATGAAAAATCATGTAAACACTCGGAAGAGTGAGTTTTGTTATTTTTAGCATTTGTATAATCCTTAAATTTGTTCTACTACCAACGTGACTGTAATTTTTTTAATTAGTAAAACCAGCTATGAATAAAATTTTATAAGCTAAACCTAAGAAGAATGAAAAAGATTATTATAATTAGATATAAATATTGGCATTTAAATTCTATTATAAATGAAATAAAAGCAATATCGTATTATTCGATGTAGATGAAATATAAATCAACTTGCAGTAGTAATCAATTTAATTTTGTTTTTACGGTATTCTTTAAAGCACAAAATTGCGAAAAGTAATGCTCACATGAAGAAAAATGCATCTACAGCAAACAAGGGATCTGTGAGCAGTTGGGCTCCTAAATCTTTGAGTGTCTCCTTGCTATCAAAGATATTTGCTGAAATACAATATTTTTTGCTTTGTTTTTTTTCAGAAATGGAATTTATAATGAAAAAATAAAAATTGAGGTTGTAAGAGTTTTAATTTTATATTATTAAAAAATGTTTTTACTAATTGAAGGAATAAAATTTAAAATTTTATCTTAGCAAATTAGTTTCAATGTCTTGAACATTTTTGTAAAGAAATTTATTACTAAAAAATTAACTTGTGCACACAAACTGTTTACTATTTAAATAAAACAAATTACTACAAGCATTTACTAAGATTATGTTATTATTGTTATTATACTTTAAAAATTGAAAATAAATGAAGTTGAATCAAATAACATGTTGATAAATAATGAAATTATTCATTTATTCAGCACTTTTTGCAAACTTAAAACTTTTACGATTTATTTAATAGACCAAAATTTTTCGTGAAAACTTTAAAAGTCTAAATCGTAAAAGTCTTAAGTATGCAAAAAGTGCGGAATAAATAAAATTTTCATTATTTATCAACTAATTAAACTTACGAGACAAAATCATAAAAAGGAGCGAAGGATGTCCAATCACCACCCAAATCACACTGATAAAATGCATAAAGTGTAACGGGCCTATTTTACCAGATTTTTGCATATTTGCTACGTCCATTATATCTTTAGCATTTCGAATTACAGAAAATGCCATCAAAATTTGCAGCAAAATCGCTTGAATATTTATTTTAAATCACTTTTAAATTTGTAAATTGTCCAACAACTTCGTTTTCCTGTGCATTTTTAATTATTTATATACAGAAACAGAGAAAGATAAAACTGTTTGTTTTTTTATTTATTTTTTGAATCAAAAGTCATTTCAGAATCAAAAGCATTTTTCAGTTCTCTTTTTCAAATAAATATTGTAAATATTATTTATTTAGAAAACAATTATTTTAGATAACAGTTGAACAGTCTGAAATAGAACATAAAAGACTGTTTGTTTTGAAGCAAATAATAGTCTTAGTCTTTGTTTTTATTCCACAAAAATAAACTTAATATTAAAAATGTTGCAATAATATAACTTCAAACTTTGTCCTCATTATCAAACTTACAAATCTTTAATGGTAGCTAAACCTTAAAATATTTGTCAAGTATAGCTTAGTAGCAAGAATTGATACTAATAATGTTCGACAAAAATTACCAATTTGATTAGCATTCTTCAAATATTTATAATAACTAAAATATGAAGTAGACAAGTCGCAATGTGTTGCCAACGCCGCATTAATACCAATTTTAAAAAATGGGAACCTTAAAAAAATAGTTTTTTATTAAAAGGAGATTTCAAAAATTAGTTCAGGTAACTTGCGGAAAATTATCACAGTTTACGTATTGAACTGAATACTTATAAACATTCAGAGCTATTACTAAAAAGTTTCATAGCAACTGACAATTTGTTAAAAATTTGAGTCTATGCAAAACTCGCACCTGGAATCTACTCATCAAATCGAATTTATAATTTTTTATCTGCCATCAATTTCAACAAGCTTAGTACCTCTATGAAATTCCTATCATCAAACGTCTCACCGTCCAAATCAGGGCTTGCAGGATGCTCGATCAGGGCTTGCAGGATGCATTTTTAGAAGGTAATCGCAAGCATGAATTTCTCGCAATACAAGATACGATACAAGAATCACCCCATCACCACACCCACTTGGCATTCTGCCAATGGTGTGGAGGGCCCGTTTTCAGCACCTCCCCTGACCACTTGGCATGT
>UYYF01004495.1:9759-28932 GCA_900618365.1 Thelazia callipaeda
ATTTATTTATTCACTCATTCATCCCAGTCAATTATTATTTTCAATTAAATTTTTAAGTGTTGACTTAATTGGCTCAAAACATATTAATTTGATTTATTTATGAGTTGAAGTTCAATTGCACCGCATTCACAAAAATTCGCACTAGATTTTTGCAATATTTATTCTTTTTTTCTGCCATTAATATTTTTTTTCCGTAAGACTTACGTTTCTTTTAAGTCATTAACAAGAGTAAGCAGAAAATTGATGGCAATATTCACGTCGCTGATAATAATCACATACTTTATCACTTCTCGTTAGAATATTACTTGCTGTCTAATGAAATTACTTTCTCGCACTAATTTATTTTGTATTTCTAATTTTATTTAATATTATTGTAGCTTAAAAAATCATTACATTCGTAGCTTAAACACAAAATAAAAGTAACTTTATTTATTTTGTGTTTTACATTTATAACTAAATAGGAAATGAGTACTGAAAATTAAATTCTGTAATTATTAAAATTAATAATCAAATAAAACATATAAAATTTATTTAATTTGATAAACACTGCAAATGTAATTACTAACTATAACGTAACTATGGCTTATTAATAATACTTATTTGATGCTATCGAAAATAAAATGAATTGAGTTAAATAAAACAAAGTTCTATGTAAAATCATTTAATTAATGATAACTTTTTGCTTCAAATATCAATCTAATTAAGCATGTAATTAAGTTAATTAAAAATTATACATATGAATTGTTTATTACAGAAGAATGCAACTAAAATTTTGAAATGGTATATGGGATTAATTTTATACTTTTATTGCAACCATTTTTGACCTTAACGGTATTTGCAAACGAAGATGCAAAACGATTACATGATGACTTAATGGTAAATTATAATAAGCATCGACGACCTGCTTCTGAACCCAACAAACCGATCACAATTAAATTGAAGTTGCGACTTTCTCAGATTATCGACGTTGTAAGATATTATACACGCCTTATCGATAAATATCACGACAATATGTAAAAATTTGCTTGTTAAGCAACTTTTTATTACTTATATTAATGCAATATTCTTTGTTATCTGCAAAAGTTTTATTTTATTTGTCTAAAATAAAAATTAATAAATCTAAATTAATGGATCCGAATTATGTAATGTTAACGTGAATGTAATTTAAAATTATTAAACCTAAAATTAATTTTTGATGCGAATTTATTGCATCATAATTTAAAGTTAAAATACTGCAAAAATCATTTCTGCTTATAAAAATTACTATCAAAAATATTTTGCAGCAAATAATTTAAAATTTAATAGCAGTATCCATAAAATAAGAAATAAAATCAGCAATATTAATATTCAGCGATAGAAATACGAAGAAGCAAGCAGTTAAAATATTATTATTTGAAGAAAAATGATGCAGCAAAATAAAAATTTCAAATTTAAAAGAGAGCTTTAAAGTAATAAATATTATTCTTTACTGTAATTATTGTTTCGAAGAAAAAGGCTTTGCTAATTAAAAAGTTAGCATTTTTAGAAGCAGTCCAAGTCAGAAATACGTTTAATTCTTTTCTTCGCAAAATTATACGCTTAAAAAATTTTTATTATTTTAATAATAATTTTTGCAGCACGAAATCGACCAGATTATGACTTGTAGTGTTTGGCTCAAGCAAGTTTGGGTTGATAAAAAACTTTCTTGGGATCCAAAGAATTATGGTGGTGTAAGCGTACTATACGTACCATATGAAATGATTTGGGTGCCAGATATTGTACTGTATAATAAGTAATATAATTTTTAATAACAAAAATTTATATGAATTTCATTTTTTATCTGAAAGAAAGAACGAAAATTTGGAGCGAATAAAACATTTTTATGGTTTTATAAAGTGTTTTCAGCGCTGATAGCAACTATAATATTACGATTAGTACGAAAGCAACACTGCGATATGATGGCGAAGTAACGTGGGAGCCACCTGCCATCTTTAAGAGTTTATGCCAAATTGATGTGCGATGGCACGTTTTTATTAACGTTTTGCGTGGATTTTTAATTGTATACTTCAAAATAATATTTTTGAATTTTAAAAGTATAGCTAAAATTGGCAAACTTTGCTTGAGTAAAGTGTAATGTACATAAGCATAACAGATAACTTACATTATTTAATGTAGGTTCAATTTAAAGTTTTTGTTAAGCAGTTATAATTTGTTTAGGTTTCCCTTCGATGAACAACGCTGTCATTTCAAGGTACACACTCCTAGTTAATTTGATAATAATTAGAAGAAATAGTAATAATAATAATAATAATAATAATAAATATTAACAAGTACTTTATAATTACCAATAACTGTAAGCAGGGACAATTACTGTTTCTATTATTATCACCAACATTGACTGCAAGTTTTTGATTTTGATTCTGTATATATTTAGAAGATTTTCTAAATCTATGGTTATTATTATTATTATTATTATTATTATTATGATTATTATTATTACTATTATTAATATCGCTATGAGTATTATTACCGCTATTTTATAATGAATAAATTGTGAAAGATACGTAAGAAAAATTAATGTGTAAGAATTTTAAGAAAGCTAGAAAAATTGAAAAAAAAGAGCAATAGTGAATATTTTGCAGTTTGGTTCTTGGACATATTCTGAAGATTTACTAAATTTGGAGCTGTTAGGAGGTGAACCTCGTTATGAACTGGAGGTCAATGAAAATGGCGAAGTAGATAATATCACTATTGTTGATGACGGAATCGGTTAGTTCGCTGTTTAATGCAAATTTCTCAAGAATATTCTGTTAGTGTAAGTAAAAATTTTTTTTTTGTTTTAGTTAAATGTTGTAAGATCATGGAGGTCACCATTCTTCTAAGGGTCACCAAAATCTTTTCCATGTAATAAAAAAAAGCAAGCAATAATTGTATGACACGATATGAACTTTGATACATTTGTTGGTAACCAAAAAATCATCTACTTATTTTTCAATATTCTTTTTAGTATGAAACTTTACTTAATATGTCTGATTATTGAGATTATATTTTTTTATTTATTTTAAGATTTTAGCCCATTTTAATTTTTTTAAATATATATAATATAAAATGGTCAAAATCTCGAACGAACAGAAAAATAACGAATAAATTTTAATTAAAAAATAAATATATATTAGCTGCACTGTTAAGATAGTACAAATAAATAATACTATGACATACTGAAATAAATAGAGGTGTTTTATATTTCGCTCTGCGAATTTAATTAAATTACAGGTTTTCTCGGTGATAATAACAAAATCAGAAATTCGATAAACATAAACAGTAATGCGTTTACTAAAATAATATACAAAAACGAATACTTAAAGATCAAATTAATTAGCAAAAGAATCAAACTTTTTGCGAGTAATAGAGCTTATTTTACTTTCTCGTTAAACCTTTGATATTTTTTAGATTTATCTGATTATTATCCATCAGTTGAATGGGATATAATGTCCCGAGTAGCAAAACGACGAACCAAAAACTATCCAAGTTGCTGTCCAAATGGAGCATACATTGATATAATGGTCAAACTAATTTATTTTTAACACTAAATTTTATACAAAATGCAAAATTATTTAAGTATAATAATTTTGTTAACATTTCAAGAAGAGTATTTTACTTGTTTAAATTTGTCGTGCTAAAATGTGATAAAAATTTTAGTGCAGTTTTTTGTATTAAATATTTTATGCTGAAAAATTCAGTGCTTAAATTAAAAAATAATTCCAAAATACTTATTAATTTTATAGTACTATTTGGAATTGCGTCGCAAACCGTTATTTTATACGGTAAATTTGGTTTTTCCTTGTGTTGGCATATCATTTCTTACTATTCTTGTATTTTATCTACCATCACATAGCGGTGAAAAAGTTACACTTTGCATATCAATTCTGGTTACTTTAACTGTTTTCTACTTATTATTGGTAAGTTAAAGTCTATATAACTTAATCCTATTTTAATACTTTTAACTTATTATTTACTTGTATATTGATAAAGTTATACCGTTAAGTAAGCTTTTCAGACTGAAATTATCCCGGCAACTAGCATAAGTTTACCTCTCATTGGTAAATATTTATTATTTACTATGATTATGGTAACGCTCAGTGTGATAGTTACTGTTATATGTTGGTATTTTCAAATTATCTTTATTTCTACTTTTTTTTTGTAAATTTATTTCCAATAAAAGTTATTAAAAAATAAATATGATAAATGATTCGCAAAATTAGAAAAAAAACATTTAAAAATTGATTGCAAATTGTATGGCATTTTTGTATTGGATGCTATGAATATCCTGTCCATACAAAAACAAAATGTCTTATATTATTTAGCAAGTTAATACTTTATTTTAATTTGAAAAAGATTAACTATGAAAACTAAACTTCTTGGCTATTAATCTGATGTAATGGTTTCAAAAATAATGAATGACCTGCGAAATTATTAAAGATAAAATAACGTGATAATTTTAGCTCTGAATCTGCATTTTCGAACACCTACAACTCATAAAATGCCTAAATGGGTAAAGTGGCTGTTTCTGAAGACATTGCCAAAACTGCTCTTTATGAGACAACCGTTGAATGATAATCATGAATCTTTCCGTAAAATTGGTAAACGAAGTGGAGAACTGTGTTAGGCTGCAAATTTTAAATTATTATAAATAAATTTTGTAATCGTAATTAGCTCATTAAAGCAGCTGCGCAGCTGCAATCATTCTAGGCTCTTGCTTGTATCAATTTTTTTAAATCTATAAGTTAAAGAAACCATCTAGTGCAAGTTTCCTAAAATTAGACAAAATTTGATTGCTAAAACTTTAAAAAATAATAAAGTTATTTAATAGTATTGTAGTTTTATTGCAAAGAAAGCAGCGAAAAAAATGCTTTTAGCAAAATATTAAATTGTTGTATTTGCAATGTTTTTTGAAAAAGTTTTCAACACGAAACTACAATTGTGTATAATTTCAGAAAAGAAAATAATTAATTACTAGAAAATGAATTTAAATTGCTTGAAGACATTCACTGACAGATTATAATAAAAATACGAGTGAAATTTTGCATTTAGGTGAACGAGTAACTATGAATTATCACGGTTATTACGTAAATGGTGATGACAGCAGAAGTACAGCTTCGGCTGAATTCAACGAACGAATTCAGAAACTTTACAGTTCACCATATGTTATCAAGGCTTTTGAAAATATCTGCTTCATCGCAAAATTACTCAAAAAAAAAGATCGTGATGATAAGGTAGAATCATTTTTTATAGCAAAATTTTCTTGATTAATCTGTGAATTACATTTTTTGGGAGAATGCAAATTTAAATCAAAAATAATTTCGCTATTTTCACTCAAATCATTCTGAGTTGTGTTTGAGAGTTTAAAATGTGAATTATTCTATGCTAATTTATTTATCAATTTTTGCAAAGGATTAAATTTTATACTTCAAAATTGAGCTAAAATTTTTACAAAGCCAATATGCATAAATAATTTGCATAAATTACATTAATTGCTGCCATGAGATATTATTGCTTATTATTAATAAAATTTAGGTGGATGAAAACTGGAAGTATGTTTCAATGGTATTGGACAGATTATTTTTGTTGTTGTTCTCAATAACTTGTTTTGCAGGAACTATCACAATCTTTCTTCAGGTAAAACATTTGTATTATTCTCAAGTTTTGAAAAAGTATTCAACATTCATTACAAGTTTTGTACAAACATCAAACTGCTATAATGATACTGAAATTGCATTTGGCTTAATGTTTTTTAGTGCTGAACATCATTGTATTAGTTGAATTCAGTTTAAAAGTATAATATATATTAATTATTTGATATGAAAGAATTAATACTTGAATTCGTTTTAAAATATAATATGTATATAAGTTATTTCATATGAAAACAATAATTTATGTTACAAATATATTTAGGCAAATTTTTTCCAACTTTTTTCCTACGTCAATTTTGATTTCAGGCACCGATACTGTACGATACTCGACAAGCGATCGACTTACAATATCGACCTGCAAATATATCCTAAAATATACAAAAATTTTGACATTAATTAATTAATAAGCACTTTTTTATAGTTGTAAGAAAAGCTAAAATTGTATAAATTATGAAAATGTGAATTAGTAATACAATGCATAAATATTGTAACGGAGGTATAAGACGTAGCTCCAAAAAAAAAAGAATTCACATTTTCATAATTAGGACTGCGTTCAAAAAAATGCGAGCTTTAATTATTACGTATATAACTCTTTAGCAGCTGCTAAAAATTCAACTAATCATTCAACTAATTAAATATTACGAGAATTTTGTCTAAATTAAACTCAACTAATTTTAGTGAGATCAAATTTTAACTAAAAACAATTCAGTTCAAAGTTATTTTGTTAAGTTTTTCGTCGAGATAATTTGAAAAAATTTTGACCAATGCAAAATGAAATAGATAAAAGTACCATCAAGAAAAGTATTAAAATCAGAAATGCCTGACTTAGTTACAGAATCTCATTGCTATATGATAACAGTGTCGTCAGCACATATACAGTATTAATTAATTATATTTCATTTCACTAAAATTAGGAAAAGCAAATGTAAGTATGAAAAAATATATAATTCACTTTGACAAAATTTGCATAATTAAGCGCTATCATCACAATTCTGTCAAAAATGCTTTCAAGCGAAATATTCCTTTTTGAAGAATTAACTAAAACTTCTTTACTTTACTAATGGATATTTAATGTGAGTGACCAGTTTCAAAAGTTACTTACTTACATTCATTATGTGTCTTTCAAGGTAATATTTGCATGCCAACGTAGATGTAAAATGTCCATAAATGGTGCTTTAAATGTTTTTTGCGAATTGCTTTTTTACTGATTGCAAAAAATTTTTCTCACAATTTTAATATTAAACATTTGCGCTTTTAATTTGCTAATTTTAGCATTTTTGGTTTTTTTAAAGAATTATTTGAGTTGAAAGTTCAGCTCTGATTGTGCTGTTATCATCAGAATTTAATAACTTGCATGCATTCATAGAAACTTTCTTATAAATTACTCAAATAAACAAAAATTAACTTAATAAGAAAATTTGAATAAACATAAATGGATAAAAAGATCGAACCAATCTCATACATATAAGATTTTTACATAATATTATGCATAAACTTTGCCAATTCTTGACTACAACTGATTTATTTTCAATTAAAATTCAATAAATTATGTAAATTTTTATTTGCTAGTAAGAATTTTAGGATAATAAATAGTTTCATATCTGTTTGCTTAGCAGGATGTAAAGTAGCAGAAAAATTAAAATGAAAATATGAATATAATCGGCACTTATATTTATTTATATTTGAATATTTTATTAGTAGACAATTTTTATTCCAATAAACAATTTTTGCTGAACAGATAAAATATTACCAAATTTACTTAATTTATATCAATAGAGAACGTATTAGTATTCGAAATTTATATTAATAAAAACAAACTTTAATTATTAACCCTCATTTTAATTTATTTAGTCATGTGAAGGATTAGAAGTAGTACAGTGTAATCTGTCGTACTATTGAGTATTACAGCAACAAAAATACCTTGAAGAATTATATCACTGATTTATACTGAAAGGGTATTTTGTGTTAAAGCTTGAAATTATGAATGCTTTGTATGATTGTATGGATATTATAGAAATATTATGAGAATTATGAATTAATAAAGTTAAAGATTAGAAGTGAAAGGTAAAGTAGGAATGAAATAAATGAGATGTACTTGGAATTATTGAAATTAGTAAAGCAATTTTTATGAATTGATTTAATTAGAGTTGTTGAGAAACCAAATGCTATAATTTAATTAATTATACATTAGTCAAAGTTTTGTAGATAATTATATCAGATAGTCATGATGTATTTTTATTGAAATTAACTACTTTCAACAACTTACGTGAGAAGCCATCTGTACTAATAGCTGTTACTTTGCGCTTGCAAGTTAAAAATGGAAGTAATCAAAACTTTGACTAATGTAATGTGCAATAAACGTGATAAAATTATCAGCGTGACTTAAACAGAACAAGCATACAATGCTAAGTTTACTTACTTAGCTAACTTATCGAAGAGATATATATGATTAGTACTAAAGATGGACTGCTCTTTTCCAAATTCAATTATGTCTAGCATTCTTTTCCATTTTAATTTAAAAATTGTCTGTACCAGAATATTCAAAGTCCGTTATATTTTACTAAACCAAAATCCGTGTACATGCAATTGAAGCGCCAAACAATCACTGCCAATTAAAAGAATTTCTCATTTCTGTTTTGAAGAATTCATCAATGATTTGCACAAAATCTGAAAGTATGTATAACGATGGAATCAAATACTTTCAATACAGAAATGCAGATAGCTAGGAGTGACATTTTCCTTCATTTATTGACATTTTACTTTCACGTAAAAAACGTCTTGAAATCATAAATAGGTGAAAAAAACATGAAAATTGCGCAAATATTAAACAAAAAAGACACAATAAGTACATTTTTAGACAATATATAATTCTCTCCTCATTAAATTTCAAAAAAATAAGGAAGTCTAAAAACGTCAGCAATGACATAACACGTAAAGTATGTAAAATTTAACTGCAACAGCAGCATTAAACAAGTATCTATATTTAAACATTTATTAAGCGATAATGAAGTGACGTCTCATGCGATAACGTGAATGTCTAATTTCTTGCTATTAAGTAAGTATACGAGTATGCATTTACGTGTGCGTCTTTCTTTTCTAAAGAACACTCAGCAACCACACACACTCACTGCACTCCTTTTCATATAATTTGCTCTTCTTTTTTCTTCGCCATCATCCTTTATACTTTTGAATGTGTGCTTGTGAGTGTATGCTTACATGTCTGCTTGTATGTGTGTAAGTTTGTAAGCATGCAAATATCAATGTGTTGCAAGTATAGATGTATGTGTGTGAGTGTATTACTGTGCACTTACGTATAATTATACGTCCGTGTACGTGTGTATGTCTGTGCGTTATGCAAGTATCTGTCACTTGTTTATGTGTTCATATATATATACAGAGATGTGTATACATTTGCATTACTGGGGCACCTAAAGGTACCCTCACACACATGACATACGCATAGATACAAATATACACACACACACACACACATCGATTCGTGGCATTTAGCCCAGTTGTGTGTTGTGCTTCTTATTCTTATTCTGTCAGCTTACTCTATCTATTGGATGGGCGTGATTACACTCGGGCAAGTCCGTATACGCACGCGTGCGCACGCACTCATGAACGTATAAGCAAACTTGCATCCGTACACGTCACTGAAAATAATGTAATACGTTTTAGTGCACACTCTCTTAGGAGTACATCATAGTAAAAAGTATGATTTGTGGAAAGCAGCTTGATATAGTAGTTCTTCTTTCTTGCAGTTTATTCCTACTCAAATACACTAATCACCACTATTTCAGTTGCTATCATTTGTCATTATCGTTATCATTATTCGTCATCACAAATCTTATTATCATTATTCATCGTCACAATTGTTATTATCATTATTTGAATGTTGCTAGTTCCCTTGTAATTTTTGTGATTTTACTGTAATTTAAATTTTTGGCGTATAAAATTTATTTCTATAAATGGAAAATGTGCATAATTTTTTATAATTTCAGTGATGGAGTAGAAATTTGATGAACAATCTTTGGAAATGTAATAGTAGACAGGTCTAGACTGATCAACGTGACAAGTATTATCTAAACGTCGTGTTACGTTTATTGTCTTATACATAATTCTTAACGTTGCTTAAAATCGGTTGCAGTACCTCTTGTTGGTATGCAATAATATAATGATAACCTTGTTATTACCGTTATCATTGGTGTGTGCAATTTGTGGAGATTAATTATATGTGCTGTTGCTTCAATGGCTGCTTATACTCTTGCTAAGGTT
This sequence comes from Thelazia callipaeda, assembly GCA_900618365.1. Classification (NCBI taxonomy): domain Eukaryota; kingdom Metazoa; phylum Nematoda; class Chromadorea; order Rhabditida; family Thelaziidae; genus Thelazia; species Thelazia callipaeda. Next base: position 19,707 of record UYYF01004495.1, read on the forward strand.
TGTTTCTGATTCCAATTTCTTTACTTCACAATATTCAAAAAAACGAGCAGATTCTTGCTTGCATTCAGTCACTTTCATTTTTGCTTCCTCAAATATTTGTAATATGCAGTCATCTTTCTCGCTATTATAATGTATGCATCACTTGTATTTTTCGATATCACTTTTTTATTCTCTTTTTTTATTCTCTTTGAATAACAGAACATATTTTAGGATTCTTTGATTTTCATTTTGATGCTTGACAGAATCGAAATTTCAGAGGAAAAAAAGTGAAGATGATTGAATATTTATGCATCAGTATTATTACTCATATATTTATATTCATAGAGTAATAATAGGTTTGAGTTTGTACTAACATTTGGCTATGATAATATATTATCGATATAATTTTTTCAAATTTTTATTTCCATTTTATTCCACTCTTTTGCAGTATTTCTATTTGAATTTTATTAGGCAAATTAATTTTATGTTGGTGGATACTTCGAATGGAATAGAATTTGTATTTTGTACTGCCATGCGAGCAAAATTTTTAGATTAGCGCCATGCAGCCGTAGAAGGCAAATACAGGCATTAATTTTCTGTTATCCTGCATTAATAACTGGGCGAAAAATTCGATTAATTTTTCAGATTAATTTTGTAAACTGAGAAATTTGATTTGCTACGCTATATTCTGGCCAATTTCAGAATAGCGTTTTTTACACTTAAAATACGTTTGTATACACGTGTACAATTCGTTATATTACGCGGATTTGAAAAAAAAATCGGAATTGATTATTTGTAAATATTGTAGATTTCTTCTAGCTAGTACTAGAAAATTAATTTTTGCTGCAAGATTTTTTTTCCACTAAAGAATTTTTTATTTCTTAATTAGAAATATATTTTGATTGAAACATACACTTTTTTGTCTGTACACTTCTAGAGATATTGTTGAAATGAGAGATTGTTTTCTTGTTTTATTCTAGAAATAGAAATTATATGACTTAGAAGAGTATGTTTTTATTATTTCTTTGCACGAATATACGTTGTCTGTAAGTAAAATCTATTACGAATATTTATTAATTTATTTTTAAGAAAGATCAAATTGTGGGCGAGTATAAAGTAATTAGAAAAATTAGACGCTTAGAATTACTGTAACGTGTACAAGAACAATTTGATTCAAAAGTCAAAATTTCACGTCCTTAAAAAAGATTGATTGTGTTGTTGTCACAATTGGTTTTTCTTGCTAAAATCATTTCAAGTAAGCACGAAATACTTTGATATTTTGTGTATGCTTGTAGTGATTGATATAGATAGAACTAGACAGGAAATTCGGTTTGTAAACAAATTTTTAAGACGTCATTTTGCGTATGAATAAAAATGTATGCATTTTTCCTCCCCGGAGATTAGTCTAGAAACTCTTGCGAAAATTGGTTTTTCGCTCAGTTATATTACGTCATTCACTAAATAGGATTAGATGGTTTTGCAGAGGTAGCTCTTAGTACTAGGGATTAGTTTTATTGAATTGAACCAATATTCCCTTACATCGGAAATTTCTTTTACTTGTCACTATTATTATTATTGTTCATTTATGACAAGAAGATTAATGACTTAACCACATTTATTTCAAGGATTATTCTTCCAGCTTGATTACTTATCACTACGTATCGCTGAATCAGTCCCGCTCAAAACACATAAATATTTTCGGGTGGCAGTACCGCAGGCTGTAACTGGTCAAGCTCTAGTTGCATTCTTGTTGGTTCGTTTTAAATTTAAAAAAAATTTTAGTAAATAAAAATTTTAGTTCCTGTGTTAGTATAATAAAATTTTTATTGCTTTCATTCACTAATAACTTTGTGCTATTTGTATTTTGCAAAATTTTTCTGATAAATATATTCAATTTTGTTTTCATATGTTGTATGCTAACACAAGAACCTAAGTTATTATTCGATTTTTTGTTTGGCAAAGAAAAGTACCGTAAATTGCAGGAATTAATGGCTTTTGATGATCTCACGGATGCATTACACTTGGCAACATTACTTCTGCAACACGGTTATATATTTCCCGTTATCGAACATTCACTCCTTGTTAAGGATGACAGTACATTATATAGATTGCAGCTGCCATATTTTTGGCCCTCACACGCTACTCAGACCGATAATGTGGAATATGGTATGCTTTTTTATTCTTCAATACAATATATTAATATCGTAATTATCCGTGATTCTTAAATAATCGCACTTTTCTCTCTTTACTTCTCTAGTATTTGTTTATAAAAAAGCATAACATATGTGATACAGAAAGATTTCAGCCATATATCTTAATAAACGTCTAATGCGGAATGAGCAGAGGCATGGTTTGGAAGAGGATGAAGTTGAAGCATACAATAAACTTCTGGAACTTCTTGGCCATATGTGGGGTTTCATTACTATGCAAGCAGAAATACAGTTAAAAATTCAAAAGGTTGCGTTTATGTTGTGAAGTTCTGTAACTGAGTTATCATTTCAAAGCATTAACTATAATTTTATTATCAACATTGCCAACTAATTTGTTGTTTTCAATACTGTCTTCTGTCATTTATTAGAAAGCAGAATTTTAGAAAAAGTTTCAGTTATTAGTTCTCTAAAGTTATTATTTTCGAATCATTTGACTTCCCCATGATTGGATATCGAAATTTGAACCACGAATTATTTATGAATAAATTTATTTGTAGGAGAAAAAAAAAAGCGACAAAGTTGTATATGATAGTGAGGAAAGGGCATTTTGGAGGACTCGAAGACCAGGACAAGCAAATTGCCTTGAGCAACACATTCAGGTTAGAAATTATTGCTAAAAAAAGTTTTCTGAATTTCAAAAGCAGAAATTCGTCTTTTTTCATTGCTTGTATACTTATTATTTGATAACTTTTCGGTACAGATTCTTTTGTTAAGTTGCAAAAATAGCTTAATTACGGTGTAAAAATTTCTAACTTTCAATCATATAAAACACTGAGAGCTTATCTATTTGATTGAAAAGCATTTTATAGTTTGATTTTTTCACTTCATTTTCAAGTTTCAGAAAAAAAAGAAGAAATTACGAAAACGAACTGCTGCTATTTATCAAAAAGAATTAGACTTATTGAAGTTTACGCTTAAAACAAAGCCGTGGCTAAAAGCAGTGAAAGCTAGCGAAACGTAAGTGCTTTTTTTATCTTGTCTTACTAGCATGCTCGATGTTCGTAGTAATATTTGAAGTCAAAATTTTTTATTATTTTATCTCCAAAATAAGAATAGCATTTTTTTTGTGCTTTTGTATGTGATATTCTTTTTATAGTCAAAGATTTAAACACATTGCATTACTTACAAATATACTGCCAGTCTCTGTTGGGAAATTCAAACATAATAATTTGCATTTTCGATGCAAATGATATGTAACAGCATCTAAATGCTCTTTTCTAACCTCAAAATTTCAAATTATTTTATTATGAATACTTTTAATAGCAATAAGGAAGTAGTCTTTTATCAAATTTTTACTGCTATTCTATTTGCTATACATAAGAAATGAAAAAAAATTTAGTATGGTGTCCTGGTGTGAACAATTCTATGATTATGATCCTTTTTTGTCAACTCCACAACCTAGTAATCCATGGATATCTGATGACACTAATTTGTGGGTGCTAAATACTGATTCGTAAGTTTTCACGTTGCATTATTAGTGCAATGAATTAGCAGTGAAACTTATAATGGATTTTATGTGATAGACAAGGAGGCAATTTTACGAAACTAAAATTGATTCTTACTGCATTAATTTTGGAAGGTAAAAATTGTTGTAGGGTTGAAGTGCCAACTGAACGACGGGTTAAAAGATGGGGCCTTTCGGTGCAAGAACTGGTTCGTGACCCAATTGGTCGACAAGTTCTCGAAACATTCCTGGAAAGCGAATTTTCTTCTGAAAATATCCGATTTTGGATGGCTATTCAAGATTTGAAGTTTTCTGCTAATGAGCAAATAGAGGACAAAGCCCAACACATTTATGAAGAATTTTTGGCGTCCGGTGCTCCTTGTCAAGTACGTTCCTATGTCCTATATTACTTCACAAATTTTTGATAACTTATTTGCATTATACTCTGTTTTATTCTTTATCACCTGCATGCATTTGCTAGTTCTGAAATAATCGCGTTGTGCAATCACTAACTGCATTTCATTTGAGCTGTAATAACAAGCAGCGCTGAGAGATTATTTCTATCATGCATACTTCTAGCAAATTACTCTCATCGTCCAATTTTGTAACCCTGCCATGCATTAGTCAAGGATTAGATTACGTTTTGGCAGTATTTTTAGGTAAATGTTGATTCGCGCACCCTAGCAACAACTGTAAAGTCATTGCAAGATGAGACTGTAGCTAAACGCCACGCATTTTCATCGGCCGAAGAGCATGTATTTACTCTGATGAGCAAAGATTCGTACCCAAGATTTCTGCGTTCTCAAATTTATAAAGGAGTACTTTCGGCAGCTCAACAGCAAGTAATCATTATTCAAAAATCTTCACTTTTTGACGTTGCAAAAAATACGTTTTCTATTTTGCTTTACCAGTTAACGCGAACTTATAAGTATTAAAATAACCCAATGATCTACGAAAACATTACTTTACAGGGCTCCAAACATCTTGGCTGGAGGAACTTCGTCTTTAGTGTGGGTAACCAAAAAAAGATACCGCTAGCAACTAAGCAGCAAAAGATAAGTCGGGACGATAATTCACATATTTCACTACCTAACCAGCTCAGTTCAGACCCTCCTCCAATAAAAACACAAACACAAGGGTAAGAATTTTTCTTTTTATAGAAAACATAAACGCTAGAAAAGCGATCACATAATATAAAAATACAGAATATGAACTACTTGTTTTTATTTGTGTAATTCTCAGATATACAAACACTAAGGAGAGAAAAAAGGCAGCTTGCATTCAGTGCAAACTTCACTAAAATTTACTTTCAGAGCGCCAGGAGAATCATGTGTAAGTACATCGGACGTATAATGAAAAGTTCTGCGAAAACAAATTAATCTGCTCAGAACGCTAGTGGTTGTGGTAATGCAGTAGATGATGTTGGGAACGACTGTTGATGTTCAGTTTGTATAAGTTTGGTTCCAGTTTCCTGATTGTTACCATTGCTATTAATATTTGTGGCAGCAATAAGCAACTGAAGGTGTATTTGAGCGATCTCTATTAGTCCATTGTTGAACACTCTGATTTTGTCGCCATTTAGTAGCGTTTTACCATTGACATACATCGGAGGCTTACCAATGTTGCATAAGAATACTTCTAGTGTCTTGGTGTCTTCGTTCCGGACAGCTCTCAGAATAGCCTGCTTTCGACTAATGGTCGCAACTGGTCCTTCAACAGCCAAGTTGACATCAACCTGAAGTTACAAACAAATTTTTATAGGCTTGCTCCATAATCATGTTCAATTATGATTTTATGAAAATTAACACTACTGCCTGTAGGAAATGCATTTTTTTTTTGCAGACAGCATTCGACTTCTTGAAGTAATATTTCTGACTATATTTTCATAGGATTTCGTTATCAAAATGCAATTCTAATTTGTATTTTTTTAAAACAAATGGAAGATACACACCAGCTAGTCTTTACAGTTACATAACATTCTATTCTCTGATCAACACTTTGGCATACAATTTGAACATCAATAGTTATGTAAGATAGTAAGAAATGAGCTTTCTGAAAATTCTCATTTTTTTTTGTTACATTTTACCAGCAAAGATACTTAACAGATCAAAGGCAGCTGTGCTCAACCAAAGATATGTTTATGTGTACAAATTTTGCTGCCATCTAAAGAAATAAACGAATCTTTCTGTGTTGACTTCAATAACACAAGCATCTGTTCATCACTTAGTTAAACTTATTGAGTGCTAATGTGCGATTTTGTCGGATATTTCTATTTATTCATGAAACCTACGCTGTGGAACTGTGTGCTGCGACCTATTAAGACAGTTTCACCTCGAAGTATATAACGCACAACACGACCTTTCAATACACCCCAAACACCATCGCCCATTTGCGAGTCGTCAGATATCCCACTTACCGCTTCAACATGTACCTAGAAGTATTAGTTCTCGACGTCATTCTGAGGACTTCTCAATATTGTAAAAATAGAAAGGAGGTGAGAAGTTTTCACAAAACATAAGAAACTATTTTCAATCAGCAAGTAGGCATAGTGATTGGAGCTTTTTAATCAAAATATACTTTTTGCCAGTCAAGCCAAGAACGCTCGGCCAATGTCGTTGCTTTGAATAACCGAGTTTCCTCGATATTAGTATGCCAGTCCCAACCACCATTCCATTCTATTTTTTGTTCAATTTCCGAAAAATCTAATACACGATTCCTAGCCTTACGCTGATCTTGTAGCAAATCCCAACTTTTCATTTCCAACCAGTGCTGTTGCAGAATACTAGCGGTTCGAGCGTGATGGAATGCTCCCTTATTTTGTTGTAGCAGCTACCAAATGGGGGAAAATAAATTTAAACATTATTACCATTAAATTGTGTAGCAGATGCAAACAAAGTAACTACTTACGTTTTCTAAATCATAATGGTTACAACAAACAAAACATGTAGTAAATTATACTAGAAAAAAACAAAAAAACTAGAAATGTCGTTATTACTTGAAATTATATTTCAAAATAATTTTCTATACATACCAGATATAACCACCAAAAATTAGCACCAATATTAATCTATAAAGAAATAATTTCTAACCTGTTCAAAAGTAGCGAGATCACTGTTTGCAGTAGTAGACGGAATCGATGATAATAACTCTTCTTCTTTTACAGTGAAAACTGTTCTAGATTGTATCGCGTTTATAGTCTCCACATTAAGATCTGCAATCCGCTTCTTCGCAATAAGCGAAACGGTCTGAAAAACACATTTTTAAGAATAGTTACCTCAGGATGAAGATTGATTATACTATGGTTACGAGATCCTATAATTTTTGTACTTTAGTCTTACTGCAACAAAATTTTCCATATTTAAAAACACTTAAATTGAAATAACCATATCATTTGCTATAACATAAGAAATGGCAAGTAGAAGTAGTAACTACAATAAAGTTAACGGTTGTTTCGTTCAAGTTTCTATACAGATAATTAAGAATTCTTTTTCAGAACTCAGGAAACCTCGTCGTAAAGCAGTTGATACCATCTTTCTTCAATCTCAGGCAGTGTAAAAGGTCGTGAAAAACGAATCGCTCCATGTACAGCAGCAAGATTGCTCACCTTAAATTTTCGAATCTGAATCTGACATTACCAATGTAAGCCAACAAATTTAGAGAGTTTTGTATCATATAGTAGAAAGTTCGTCTAACGCAGAACCTGTGTAACCGCTGTAATAAGTGCAACATCGTCTAATGCAGTCCACTTTTTTTGCGATTCCGCGTTACCGGAATTGACAGCAGCTGTTTGTGCCACCAAAGCTGCTAATTCTTTTGTTCGTCCTTCCTTACTAGTAGACCGCTCACGTCGTTTCTAAAATAAAACCCACAATGAATCAGAGAACATTGTTTTAATAATTAGGAGTTCGTCTTATTCACAGAAACTCTGAAATGCAAATTATGTAGTCCGTAAATACCAACTCCGACCAAGTGTGTGAGACTCTACTATTCTTACATTTCGTGAAATTCCTGACAAGCAAAAGATTCACCACAAAAAAATTTAATCTTTATCAAAAAATTTAATCAAGTTCACCGCTCTCTTAATATAAAAAAACTGTCACTTCTTTAATTACAAAATCTTTACTTTATCAAGAAAGACAGAATGCATCTGTCCAACAGGTTTTCCTGACAACTTCTTGAAAATTTTTGCATCAACAGCAGGTGTAATATTTGTTTCACTAGGACGCCATTGTCTCTTGGCAAGTTTTATCTTGGCTGCGCTTTGAGCTTTTTCCTTAAAAAAACGCGTTTAAGAAGCAGTCGATATTACTAAAGTTTTTTTTAAAAGAGATTTCAATGGTAAGCAAGAAATCTTTTGGACAAATGAAAAAAATAAAGTCTAGACGAGCCAATCAGAAGGAAACAAGGATACAAATGTTAAAAATTTTCAAATTACAGTAAAAATCAACAAAAATAAAAATATGGAGATATGATTGATATGATACTCACAACGGGGCGATCAACTGATTCCGGAGAATGATGTATTCTTTCCATACTTGATCGCTTCCTCTGCACAATTTTAGCAGTAGAAGCACTGTCAACAATCTCATCGTCAAATTTCGGCTTTCGGATTTCGCGATTGGAACGTCGAACTCTTAACGAACCATTTTCATCATTTAAATCTCTATAAACAATCACTTGAATTACCATTCCACTCATATCCTTAACTGATTCACTAGTGCTAATGTAAATTTTTTGACAGATATGACAACTTCTTAGGTGCGAAACTCTAAACTGAAATTGGTAAAGAATGAAGTGTATGCGGTTCCGCATTACGATCATACCCATTTCTAACCTTTTATCTGAAGTGTTTAACTTCATCGTAGGTGATTGTGAATGAGACGAACTCGACATTGAGTTCCTTCCTCAACTTCAAGCAACTAAATTGTTTTAAGAATTTTGCTGATAATTAAATGATGCTGGCATCAGTGAATTTAAAAAACATGCACTAAATTACCACCATATATTACCCGGAGGCATCACTTTCGTTACTTGTTGGTGATGTAATCAAAACACGATACTGAACTTGAAGCATACAGTTGGCATGTCTCCAAACAGATGTTACATATGTTTACGTTTATCAATTGACAAGTTTAAAAAAATAAAACGATTATCTGAAGAATAGAATAGCCTGCTAAAAAAATCTTACACAAATTATTTCTCATAACACTGCTCTTAATTCATGAGAATCAAGTATCATTGCATAGCAATTATAAAGCAAAATAATATCACCTATATCTTTCATCCATCATCTGCACAGAAAATGGTAAGCATTTACAATGCAGCAATCTACAAGATAAAACGGCAATAATTCACTAGGTGAAACGACAAGTACCTAAGAAGTAAAACAGTAAAACGGTAGGCATTCACAAGATAAAACGATAAGCACCTACAACGTAAAACTGTAGGCATTCACAAGATAAAATGATAGGCACCTACGACGTAAAACTGTAGGCATTCACAAGATAAAACGATAAGCACCTACGACGTAAAACGGTAGGCATAGACAAGATAAAACGATAAGCACCTACAACGTAAAACTGTAGGCATTCAC
>UYYF01004495.1:33124-67887 GCA_900618365.1 Thelazia callipaeda
AAATTTAGACTTAATTTAATTAATTAAGCAGATAAGTTAGGCAAATAGATAAATGTAATTGATTATTTCAGAAATGCTTCCATTACCAGCATCAGGTCAAATTATAAGCTGTAAAAGTGCTTGGCAATGGACGTGTAATAACGGTGAATGTATTGCACAGTATGATTTATGCAATGGTATAAGACAATGTTCTGATGGATCAGATGAGATTGACTGCGAACACAGGTAATATTTATTGATTTTTAACTTATTGCATGAATGATAAGAAGTAATTACTTTATTTCAATTTTTTTGAATCGTTAAATAGTTATTGCTAATTGGTAATTGATAGTGAAATATTTTAAGAAGGATCTTCTTAATTTATTACCATTTGTTGCATTTGTAGAGATTGGCATAATACTGTGAGTGAAGAGGAGATAAAGTCTACAGTGCAATCAGTAACTTCAGTGGATAAGATTAATCCTATAAGTCCATCTGTTCACTTTAATTTCCAATGGATTTTTGCATTAGCATCAGTGTTTTTCATAGTACTGTTATTAATAATTGTAATTCGTCGTAGACGACAGCAAAGTTTATCTCGAAATAATCGAGCATATGGAATACAACGAAGTTTACATTTGGGCGTGAATAGCGGCGATGAAGAAGACGATTTACTAATAAGTTCACTCTATTCCTGAATTTGATTTATTTATCAAGTACTAAAGACTAGACACTTGATACTAGACACGCTGTTAGATCCAGCAGTGGAAATCGAGAAGTTCTGTATGCTTGCTAATCTGTGTAATGACTGTGTTATGTATAATAATTGCTTATGTCTAGTGTTTATAGTTCATTGTTCCAGTTTTCTTGTTACTTCGAATGACTTGACTACTTTTCTTTCTGCATTATTCAGTTCTTCATTCTCTGCTGAATGCTGAATGCTAACAATGCTTTTTTGCTAATTAAAGACATTGTGCTGCGTTGAATAATAATTCGACATATAAATTACTTCCATAAAAGTTGTAGTGACAAAGGACTTTAATTAAAAGCAAGTTCTTTTCAATGACTGTTTTGCGTCATGCAGCACTCATTTCCATGCTTATCTTCTTAATATTAGGCATGTATTTATTACTAATTTGTTTGCAATATATAGATGAATTTAGAAAAAATACGTAGATTGTACATACCATAATTTTACAGTAAGGATACTTAGACCATTAATTTCCTAAACTTTGTATCCAAATTATACTAAGTTCCGAAATATACTAAGTTTTCAGTTTATACTACGTTTTCATATTTTTATTTCCAATTTGACTTTTTTGAATTGGTACATTCATATGCCATTTTTCCATGTATCTGTTTCTTCGTCATAACCATCTAATGGAAATTTACGACATCTTCTGAATATATATCTTCTTGCCACATCACCACGATGTAACTCCCATGTGCTTCACCTTTAATCATATCATCAGAATGGATTCAGTGTGTGCAATACTTTTCTTTATGCACTTTGGATTATCATTTCAACTACTTTGAACTGATATTTGATGCACTTAGATTATCATTTCAACTATTTTGAACTGATACAGCATGATTTACATTTCACTTTTATATCTTAATATCATTTCTTGAGATATTTACTCGATGCGTCTGTCTTATTATTTTTTATTTCTCTCAACAATTACTGAATTAGAATATTTACTTCTGACTCAATTTTGTTTTTGCCTCATACATTATACAAAATAGATTTTGATAAAGTTTACACAAAATTGTTTCTAGCCGCTCAAAAATGCAAAAATATTTGTTGATCGAACTTAAAATTTACAGAAAATTTAATATTCCTTGAATCTGGACGTTACAATGAGTAAACTGCACAGTGCTTTATATCTGATGATTCATCACAACTTGAAAGTAATTTATTAAAATATATAAATGAAATACATATTGCTTCGATAATGATATATAGAAGCAGTAACACACATATACATATTACGAACGAGAAATAGCGAGATAAATTAGCAAATATATATTTACATTATAATGATAATATCCTATTGCAGAAGAACAAAGATTACGTCACAAACTCACAAACTTTACGTAATAACAAACAATGCAAAAAACAGTAGCACGTAAAAGTGTAATTACGGCTTATAACAAAACATAACTCGTAGATTTAAATGTCAAGAAAATTACCTCAAATAGAACGATCAATGCAACACATTACAAAATATGAATTTGTTGCACAAAGTATAACAGACCAACGATGGCTAAATAGCTTTTGTGATCGTTAAAAACTGTCTCTCTGCCAAAAGTTTTGGAATTTTGCTGCAGTGCGTATGGATATTTTATTGTTCTTGTTAGCCCGAGGTGATTTAAGATGCTATTTGCTATTTGTTGAGCATATATCATACTATATGTATGTAAGACATACGTAGAATGAGATGTTTTTATTTCTTTTCAATTTTGTTTGCTATTCAGGTTTGTAAAACATTTTGGTACTGATCACGCCGCTCAGTTTGTTATTTGAGCAAAAATTTAGCTAACGAAGTTTTTCATTTTAGAGTTACTTTGATAATTATCAACTAATAATTGCCACTTTTAATTTTTAAACCAAATAGTTGTAAGATTCATTTTTGATCGTTTTTCAAGAACTTAAAATTACAGAGGGGATATGAGAGCTTATTTACCTTTATTTTGTTCTTTTCATAAAGTAGAGTGACTAAGTCTGAAGTGAAATTCTTTTACAACTTTTAATATTACATTTGATGGGAAGAAAGCGTATAACACAAAGGCATTGTTGAAACTGCAAATTTAGAGAAGTGGGAGAATTAGTATTATTTTTTCTTAGTTGACTTATTGGCAGCTATCGATCCTTTTATGAAGAGTACATGAAAGTCGCTCATGAGATCGAATGAAAATATTTTGTATATGACATTTATTGGTTGTGATGAATACGCAAGAAGTTTTCTTTCATTTGTTAGTTGTTTATGAATTAACAGTTTTGAGTTACTAGACACTTGAAAGTGTAATCAGTGAGAACAATGATATTTTGCAGAAACATCTTCGGAAAAGCACTCGTGGATCAGATTCTAAGATGTTTCTTAAAACTGATGTTTCTGATGAAGATGATCAGTGCGATTCCGTTCCGTCGTATGTTCTTTATTTACTTTATGAAGTTCCGATTTTTATAAATTTTATGGAGATGATAATCTGTATTACCTCTTGTAAGTGTTTGTAGTTGGATATTTATTGTTTTTTTTTTCGTTCAGTTGACTTTCATATTTTGCTATATTTATGTACGTCAGCATATAAATTAAATATTGTAATGACGCATGAGTCTAAGTGGAATAATCTTTATTCTCTGCAGCAGTAGTTCAGAAGAAGACAAAGAACCGTTGAGTTTCATTGCTGATTCGTCAGACCGTGTATATTGGCCACCTAGAGAAAGCACTGCATCAGTTGCACCTTGGTGTCGCCGAAAATATTCTCTTTCTTTTTGTGGGTAAAAATCAGTTATTATCTTCATTAAATTACGAAAATGCAAAAACAAGTTGAGAAGGTTAATCAACAATTTATCAGCTTTTAAATAGAACCAACTGAAAGTGGAATAAGTTTCAAATAATATACATTTGATAAGTTTAAGATGAGACTATTTCCAAATTTAGATTACATGAAGAATTAATTGATTTGTATGAGTGGTTGAAACCATCGCCACTTGAGAAAGCTCTACGATTCTGTGTTTTTGAACGAGTTCGCGAAGTTCTTCAAAGAATCTGGCCAACAGCGAAAATTGGTATATTTGGAAGTTTGTACACCAACTTATTTTTGCCTTCATCAGACATCGATGTTTTTGTGGAAAGTGACTCGTTGAGTGAAGATTTGCTTCTTCAGAAAACAGCAGAAACTTTGAAGTTTGTATCTTTAACTGGACATCCAGTGTGCAAATTCAATCAGTTTATATTTATCCATAAGTCTGTAAAGTAAATAAAAGATGTTCTTTAAGTCTTGTATTGTAAACAGTTTTTTGACAATCCAAGGACAGTAATTCAAATACTGGAAATTGAATAGTTTGAGTATGAATTATTTTGTAAAATTTTAGAGGATGTGCGTTCGTAAAATCTATATATGTTCTAAACAAAGCGTTTGTACCTATTGTAAAAGTGGTCGACAGAGATACGCAGATATATCTTGATATATCTTTCAACACTTCTCACGGTATTCGTGCTGCTCAGTTAATTGAAGAAATGAAAATACGATATCCTGTATTGGAGCCTTTGGTATTAATTCTAAAGCAGTTCTTAATGCAACGGAATTTAAATCAGGTCTAAAAGTTTTTTTGCATGCATAATACAAATCCACTATTTGTTTGACAATTTTTCAATTGCATACGATATCATGTGTTCTACATCAGGGAGAAAAGTTTTTTACTTATTGATTAAAAATTTATCATAATTTTTCATTTCAAGTTATTTTCTATCATTTTACTTGCAGGTTTTTAGTGGTGGATTGTCGTCATATGCCCTCATTTTAATGTCAGTTAGCTTTCTTCAGGTATTATTTTAAAGCACATTTTTAAGAGACAGCTCTATAGATCGATTTGTAAATCTATGATTATATCGAAATTTCGGTATACTTGGTTCTGATCATATAATAAATTTTATTAGGATTGTATTTGCTTATATAGATGCATAAATAGTATGTTATAAAATTTTGGTAATTGCAGCTGCATCCATCATACGATTATACATTTAAATCAATAAAAGAAGTGAACATGGGATTGCTTTTAATGAGTTTTCTTCAACTTTATGGACAAGAATTTAATTATATGCAAACTGCTTTAAGTATTCGCAATGGTGGAGCATACGTTAGCAGAGACAGAATTTTAGCACAGATGAGCAAAACATCTAATTCTATGTTGTGCATTGAAGATCCTCTATTACCAGGTGATAAACCTTATTTTGAAACTTCAATACTTGAGTAATTATATTCAATTAAAGTAATTTTATAATATGTTGATGCATGCAGATAATTTTTTATTTTGCTTTTGGAGATTTATTTTGCTTTTACTTTTATGTGTAAAATTGGGATTACTGTTATTATTTGCTGCTGTCATTAAGAATGTTTTCAAGATAACGATATCGGACGTTGTTCGCATAATATCCAATTAGTGCGACAAGCCTTTCAACATGCTCTATCTACGTTATGTTCTGTGTTTATCAAGTCACGTGAACATTCTGCTTTATGGCGCTCCAGTTACTGCGGTTCAATTCTATCTCTTATTCTGCATATACCATCTCATATAATCTACTATCGAAATTGGTTAAAGGGGCGTGTTGTATCAGATGAGTCTTCACCTCCACTATTGTCTGATTCTTCTTCACCGGAATCTCTTTCACCTGTATTTCTGAGTTCTTCTATCATTCCTCACTCTCTAAGCCGGAGTTTTTAAGTTATTCTTTGACTTCAGAAAATTTTCTGTCTAAAAAGGCTAATTTTATATTTAAATATGTTAAAATTTCCAGCTATTTAGTACTCTTCATTGCAAGAAAACTTTAAAATTACATGAAGTTATTTTCATTTTACTTTAGGTGAACTCTTTTCTGATTTAAAAGTATAAAAGTCATTTCTTATGTTTTGTTTCTTGTTGCTGCGCTCAGAATATAATTTTTTGCTCATTTTTTATAATGTGATGCAGCAATCCATTTTTCATCAAATTCAGCCATAAACAAGCCAAGAATTTGATGCAAAATTATAAATCATGTATTTTATATCGGTATATTTTTAATGATTTTTTTGTGATTAGCTGCTGATTTTGAACGGCTGTATATGTAAAGATTCTCGCTGATTTTTGTGCACTTTACCTTTCTGGAATACGGGACAAGATATTTAAATCGATGAATTATCATGTAGATATGTTATAGATTAGTTACTTTACATCGTTTTAATTTGCTTAACAACAGCGATGTTTTATATTTCGTGTCATACATCCGTATGGTGCTTGACAGTGCTCATGATCAAAGGTGCTCTTCTACTTTTCTATATTGTTTTATATTTGTGGACTTTCCGAAAATAATTCCTTATTACAGGTTTTGCTGTTTTATATTTGATTTACTCATCCATTATTTCTTCACTACTACCTGTTATTAGAACGTAGTGCTTGTGAATTTTTGTTTCCGGTTAGTATTTCAATTCTTTTTTAGTGGCTGTTTTTGGTAGTTTATTGACTCCCGTAAATTTTTTTTGCTCGCTTTTTCATTGGATATCAAATAAAACTTTTTTTTTTGTACTTAGTTTTTGAGAACACTGTTTTAGCGAACAGTTGGTATTATATTGATTTCAAGATTCTTGTCCTAATGCGTAGTAGATATTTAATTGTGGTATAAGTATCAATTAGAACTTTTTTCGTTGCAGAAAGTATTATATTTTGTATTATTACTACGTCTTTGGTAATATTTCTATTCGGAATATTTTTTGAATACATTACGTGCATGATAGATAGATCGGTATGTTTTTTCAGGCTTACTTTAAACATGGAGCCATCGAACTCTGAATTAAGCATGCCAATTGAATCTTCTTCAACGCTTGCTTCACATTCCTCTAATTCATCTCAAACTGAGATCAGAGTTGAGGTTTGTTTCGTTTTATTTTCAATTTTAGTTGTTCTGTTTAATTTTGTCCATTCTTTCGACAATAGAAGTTATCTCTTATCGTGCTTGAAAACCGCTTCTGTGTTTGCATCTTCTATGACTTGTTTTAATCAAACTTTTGTCAGCCCCATTTTGAAGCTATAAATACATTGTTATGAGTACTTATGTGTTTTCAAAGAGTTTAAGCTATGAATAATTGTAAAGGTCAAGCCTTACAGTCTTCATTTTTTCAGTATTAAAAATGTTATATAGCGAGTTCAAGTGTTATCAAGTGTTTTTCGAAACACGGTCAATTTTTTGCAAGTTTTTAGTACTTCTATTCATATCTGAACTAGGCTACACATTATAATATAATTTGGAAGTTTGTGAGCAGAAAGAAGGCGTGTACCTAAAATAAATTCTTTAATCAAAGTTATTGTCTTTTTACAGCATGTGAAGCATAGCTGGACGGTGAAGAATTTTTCACATTGTTATCAAGAATATTTGGAAAATTTTGTTCACCTTCATCGCGGTGAAGACACACTTACATGGTCGATTAAAATTTATCCCAAAGGCAATGGCGAAAATAACAAAGATTTCGTTTTCTTATGTCTTAACAGAGTAGTCAGTAATACGAATGCACCATGCAAAAACGGAAAAATTGGCTTCAAGTCTCGGTATGTGAAAATAATCTTTTTGTCATAGATAACTCGCAAAGTCTTACTCAGTAAGTCAGTTTCACGTTGTAATTGTAAACCCCATTTCATTTATAAGACATGTGTTGGATGTAGTATTAGTAATCTCAAAACTCGTCTCAAAAACTTGAGCTTCAGACATTTATCATTTCACATCTTAATGACGACATTATAAAATTTTTTGCTCTCTCATTTTTTACTTTGTCAGCTTTATCTTACGAACTAGCGAAATGAAGGAGATCGAAATGCGTATTCATCCGAATCCCTCTCATTCTGATTACGTTTCATACATAAAACGAGATATTTTGTTTCCTCAAATATTGCCGAATGATTCAATTATTGTTAATGTCGAAATTGATGTAGCTGTAGAAACCGTTACGACGACACTGGAGGAGATGTTAACCGTGAGTCTGCTGAATCTTCGTCGGAAATTTTTACTACGAAATTGCGATGTATGATTTAGTTCATGTACGGTGTATTCCTTTTCCTTTCCCCCTCAAAAACGGTTTTTGATTGAAAAGGGAAGAAATAGTTCTCATGTCAGTGAGCAATGGTTCTTTAGTTGTATTTGAATGAATTATTTTCAGAGTAACAGCGAGCAGCAATTGACTGAAGATTACCTAAAGATGTTGAAAGATGATGTATTGACTGATTTTACCATAAGAGTAGGAGAACGTGAAATCAGAGTGCATCGTGCCATTCTCGCAGCTCGGTCACCGGTGTTTGCAGCTATGCTAAGGCATGAAGACACCAATGAAGCTAAAACAGTAAATTGTTTAATATTTAGTGAATTTTAATACGACTTTCTTATATATATATACTAAGTTTTCAAGTTCTTTTATTCTAATTAAAATCTAAATAATGTCTGCTATTTAGGGTGTAATGGTAATTGAGGATTTGGAATACGATACAGTTACAGAAATGCTCAATTTCATTTACTGTGGACACTGTTTAAGGGATGTAAATGAGTTTGCCTTTGCTTCTGATTTGCTGATTGCTGCAGATAAGTACCGATTGGAAGAATTGAAAAGTCATTGTGAGAAAGCTTTGATTCAGGTCTGATCATTGATCATTTGTAAGTATAAATTGTGTTTAATTATATGTCACTTTGTGTTGCATTGATTTTAGTGGCATCAAAGATATGCATAAGTTAAAAAGCCGAAGTCAGCTATGAGAACGTAGAGTTTGATTAGGATAATTCCATCTTAGAGTTGGCATTTTTTTCGCGACGGAAACATCTGGGAATTTTTCCTTTTTTTGTTGATTTTTTAATGTACCGTTTACATATCTGCAGGCACTGACATTTGAAAATGTTTGTGAATTGCTCATCGTTTCGGACATCTACAGTGCACCGCGTTTGAGACATCGTGCTGTAGAGTTTATCATTCAGCATCCGAGAAATATTACGTCTACACCAGGTTGGGAGAATGTGGTTAAGCAGCACCATGATCTTGTTACTGACATCGTCCGTCACTTTGATAAGTCATCGTCATCTGACAGAGGAACCTCATAGAAGATAGAGCAAGTATATTAATTACTTTGTTCATCACATAAATAAATTGACTGTGATTACTTGCTTTGAACTTGCAGAGACTTACGTTTCTTGCCTTATTCTAGGTTTATGAAAACTTCTTGCAGTTTTAATTTTATATGGGACGGTGAATTTCCTGTTTGATTCGAAGGATTTAAATCAAATGTTCTGATTTTTTTACCATTAAACATTGTTACAAGTCGTGGTATCGATTTGTTTGAAGAGTCTTTGAGAACTAAGGGTATGTGAAATAATAATTCATAATTAATAGAGGTTTACTAATGTGAAATCAAATGTCAAAGTGCCAAATTTTTTTCGCGCTTGCTTTACGTTGGGTGTACATATTTCAGAAGACGCACACTGGAGATTTATGTATGTGGAAAATTCTTAAGGTAATTCATTATTTAGAAGAACCAAGATTCATCCCGGCTCTTCTCATTGAAATTAATCTATAGCAACACGAATTAGATAAAACAAAAATTTCCCTTTATACCTGCATACGTATTTAGGTTTTACTTATTACTGTCAACAGATTGTCTTTTAACTGACGTCTTATCTCTCAATGAATTTTTGATTGTGCTGAATCTCAAATGAGTACAATTTATTCACTTGTATAAATTTGCAGATGATAGGGTACTGCATTTGTGAAACTGACATGTACTTTATGTAGCGCTCTTCAATAAATCTGCAAACAATGTCGATGTTCTGCTTCAGAAAGGGATAGCTCCCATGTACTCCACATCTATTTTTGTATGTCATTCATAGACATGCAACAAGATGTAGTTACGCATGTCATAATTTCCCTCACATATTCTAATCAAAATTAAATTCCTTTACACATAACCAAAAACTTGGGATATTAAGTCTCTGGTTGCGTGTCCTCAGCCGACTACACTAACAACTTCTCCATCATTTTGTAATTGCCACCTAATTTCATCGCAGGAATAGTTAACTTTGGGCACGCTATCAAACGAGTGGTGAGAGAAGAGTCTTCTAATTACTGTGATACACAACTGCTAAACTGCTAGGTCCTGAGTTGACGAAAACGTAAAACACAACTTCAAGTAACAAATTTAGCGTCCAAGTCTCTTCAGTTACTTATTTCCTTATTTGGTAAAAATGACAATCGCCAATTAGAAATCGCTGTTCCTTAATAATCGTTCCAAATGGAGGAGGCCCTCTGTATATAATCTTCTTTTAAAGCCACTGAAAAGCACAATGTAACACTAAAACAGTTGGATATGAAGTCATTGGCCTACTTTTCACACAATGATGATATAAAGAATACAAGAAATTAGAGACCGGTAGATAGCATAGATATACAAAATCTCCTGAATAGATTACAGCATCTGAATCTGCTATAGTTTGTAGAGCATTTATACAGACATCTTTATAACAAATTGAAAAGTACTGAATGCAAAAAAAAATTACTGAATATGTTGATACAAAGTAATTATATTTCGTTTCAAAAATCTTATTAAATACTTTCATGTATCTCCCACTACATATTACCAAAAAATTAGCACCATATATATACTCGACAAATAACAAAACTTCTACAGCTGCAAATTCTAGTCATAATTTAAAATACCCGTATTATTTAGTGATGGGAAATAAGTTCTAATGTACTGAACACATAAAATTCCCTATATAACCAGATATTGTTTACGATGCACCCAATGTCTTGAAATCTGTATAAAACTAAGATTTATTCATGTTCTGATCCCGAATCCTCCGTATAATCAGATGAGTCCTCCATTTGCTCTTCTTCGTTCGAATCGTCATATTTGATTAAAGGCACCTCTTTCGCTTCATGTACTTCCAACTAAAATGAAAAAATCTCTGGAAAGATGCTGCTTATTCTTGTGCTTTCATGCTACATCTCTTTATTTCCTATTTTAATTTAAGTATAGTTCACAAGAAAAATCTATATAGTCCTGCTTTAATAAATTTCATGCTGCTTTTGAGCTTCCTTTTCTAATAGTTCAAATTATAGGATCAAAGAGAAATGTTTACGGACGGTGCTACCAAAAACTTCTTGACAATACTTTTTAAATTAGCAAAAAAGAAACCTTAAGATCAAGCGAATAGTCGCAATCCATATAAGAATCTGATTTGACTAATAAATTATAATAATAAATTCCTTTGTGCTGAGGCGCTGCAAACTTTATTTCAACCTGAAACTAATGACAGTTTGGCGTGCTGAATTGAATGTAGTAATATCTTAATAAATATATGTAAATTATTCTCAATACGACTTTATCTTCATTTGAAATATTCTGCATTGCACTTTATGCTAGTAGTAACAACCTTGCTAATAGAAGAATTACAGTCCAGTGTTCAATAAACAATGCAAATGAGACGAACCGTTTGTTCCGTTACAAGAGTTGTGCAATGCGCTGCTGGTACTACTAATTTTCGAAGCTTCTTATCAACAAGTAATAACCACCACCACTCAAATTTCTCGCCTGGAAAATATGGGCAATGCACCGGATGAGTTTTTTTACTTTTACTCTCCAAAAACGATTCTTTTTTAACAAAGTTTTCATTAGCCCAATTCTCGTTGTCAGATTCTTCTGCATCAGACCTTTCGGGATTACTGTCGTTTTCCTTCTCGTTTTCTCTGTAAGAATTAAGTACCTTAGTTTATCTACCTAGAACCTTTAAAACTAGACTTCAACATATAGAATACTTTAGTAGGAAAAGGCATTAGTATGAAAGTTAAGACAGAATCTCACTTTAGCCCACCTACCAATAAAGCAAATGAGAATGACAATCAGAAAATTCATAACAGAACTTACTCCCCAACATCTCCTTTCTCTGATCCACTCGGTCCTTCGTTTTCACTATCATCACTAGTAACTATATCACCATTTGTCTTTCTTTCCTTTTTTTGATCTTCTGTTTTCGTTTTGTCCTCCTCTTTTTTATTCATAAATTTTTTTACTAATTTCGGCTTTTGCCCCTGCCGATTCCTCACTATTTTTGCTTTATTCTGCTTTTTTTTTGGCTTCTCCCAAATTTTTCTTTTAGGTATATTACTATCTTTCTCTTCGTTCGCTTCTTCTTCATCAGCTAAGGCCTCTGCCGCTTCTCTGTCCTGCCAAAAATGTCTGTATTTGTATTTGAGAAAAAATTAGTTAGATATTTCTTTTAACTACCTGAATTTCATCTTGGAATTTGATAGGTAGACTGACTTGAACTGCTATGTTAATAATGAAAAGAACAATATTTGACTGGGTAAATACAAAAGAATCTCAAAGAAATGATACCTTCTCATAAATTTCACGGACTTCTTCTTCTCGCTTATTCGAATCTAATAAAGGACTTCTTGTTAAAATAATTTTCAGCGTTACTACGGATCCAACAGTCACTTCTTGTGCATCGTCTTCACCTTGCACTGCGAAAATCTCAAAATTTTTACACCAAAAAAGTACATAGTATACCAAGAACTAGTCATTTGTTTACATATGATGAACATTACACAACAAACTGTTAAATATCAACTAACCCTCAAAATGAGGATCAATATTCAATTTTGGCATTGACTGCAGGACAAAAATAACATCATTATAGTCAGCATCACTTAATGATTGCATCACTTGACGACGTTTGCTTTCGTTCAGATTTGCGAGATCTGAACATGTAATTAGACGGTTCTGAAAATAATAATTATCCAAAATTAAATCACATTTAGGTCTTAATACAAAAACTTAAACAAAATTTCAGTCGCTTCCAAGTGTATTAAATGAACAAATTGTATCTGACAAATATCACTTTGTTAATTCCTTCTTGAGATTGAGAAAAATTAAATTAAATACTCAAAACCCCACATGAAAACTGGATTCATGAAATTTGATAAATACTTAGATGGTAAAGGACGGTACACTCGATAACTAAACAAACATTTCTTCAACAACTGAAATATAGAAGCAATTTCAATTGATTGTAAATCAATCTTCTTATAGATTAAAAATAATGGAAAATTTATCAATAACAATGTCGTTTACCCGACGAAAATGGTGCAGATTTTGCTCTGTGATATGTGGTAACTGCAATAAAGGACTATTTTTAGGCCACTGTGCCTGAACAATCATAGGCAACAATTTTGCTAGGTTTTCTATAGTATCCAATGATGGGCAACGAGCAGGATTTCCATAAAAGCATAAATGTTGGGCAATAGTCAACATTTCATTAGTAAGCATTACACATTTCGAAATCACATAAGCACTATCTGAAATTTCAAAATTATAGTA
Organism: Thelazia callipaeda; assembly: GCA_900618365.1. NCBI lineage: Eukaryota > Metazoa > Nematoda > Chromadorea > Rhabditida > Thelaziidae > Thelazia > Thelazia callipaeda. The sequence goes on from UYYF01004495.1 coordinate 46,212, forward strand.
GTTCGCCCCTATTTCTCCAATGAGAAAATTAAATTATTTGTTTAAAAAATGATAAATCTATTTTTATATCATTGTGAAAAAATTGTTCCTAAAATTTATATTGAAAACTATGGCTGATACTTATGAATCAACTTGACATCCAAAATTGCCAATCAAAGGGTTTTACCATTTCTTAAATTATGTGAACTGAGTGGAAAACGAGACAAATGAGCATGTATAAAGAATCGTGCTTTTAAGGAATACGGCAAACAAAGAGGCCGCTCTTTCTTATTTTCACTCAAATTCTTGAACTGTTTGATCAATGGTGGAAGCTCAATATCATCACTCTCACGTTCAACAATTTCCTTATTATACTGTTTCCAAAATTCAAATGAACCACCAAGAACCATCAAAATACCTGCAAAAATTATAGCTCCCATTAAGTTTAGAGAACATATGCTTATTTTTGTGGTCTTCATTGATAATTTTAGAAAGAGTAAGCCGAAATGAAGAAAATTTAATAAAATGCACAATTACATAAACTTACGATTGATTTCCATTTTTGGAGTTTTATGAAAGAAATAGTAATACATTTCAGTTGTGTCCAAAAGTACTTGATCTACACTATATTTGATAGAATTATACCACCAAAATCCCTCAAAAATGAAAATGTAAGATATGAGCTTCTATAAAAGAACCAAAAATGATCTTTGTATGATATGGTAACTACAGCTACTAAAAAGGAACACCTACAACGGCTGAAGGAAGTAGGACCATTAGCACAAAGCCATAAAAACCAAGCACCCAAACACCGTATTCCTTACTGACTATCCATTTCGGTAGTGCAATACCAAAAGTTGTGGCTAAAAATCTTCTAAGCAAATGAATTATAAGAAGCACTGCTTTAGTACCTCACTGTGTTAAAACTTACTGTTAGTTTATTTAGATTCTTCTATCTTAAATTTTTTAATAGAATCAACAATCAAATATATAAACTAGACAATGACTGACCAGTCGGTCCATCAGGGTTACCGTATTTTTCCCAATTTTCTCTACTTTCTTCATCTGTTAATGCTTGATATGCTTTGGCAATGCGATTAAACTGTACGGGATCACCCCCCTTATCTGGATGCATTGTTTTACTAAGTTCACGATACTTCTTTTTTACAAGCGATATGGGAGCTCCCTTAAAATTATTCCAGTTTTTCTTTCGATTAAGACTGATAGAATATAATAAGTACTGAATATTTGAAGAACTGTTGTACCTACTCATGACATATAACCTTTATATATAGTATAAAGCCCATTTCCAACATCCATATTTTGTTTCAGACTCTTGAAAATAAGATGAAAAATAATCGTCCTCTTCTTTTAAAACTTTTTTCTAATGTCTAGCATTTATGAGCGTAAAGTGAAATATCTAGTTACGGTTATTTTTTAGTCATTTTACACGTCAAAAAGATAAGAAAAATTACCTGATCAATGCCTAATATAGCGTACGGATCGTATTCAGAGTATTCTACTTCAATTTGCGTAACCTTACGGACAATAATGAAAAACATGACCCACGCTACAGCCAAAGCGAAAAAAGTAAGAATTTTTTTCGTTCGCCGCCACGGTCGCTTTGTCTCTGCTTTGATACGTTTTTCAGCGCATCCTTCACAACAGCAGTGTTCCTTTCTTTCCGTTGAATCTAAAAAATTCAAGTAATTAAGATAATGTACTACCTAATAAATTCTCACAACAACCTGATATCTGCAAAGTGATTAATTACGATTTCTAATGAATAAAATAAAACTAAATAAATCATATGGGTTCTATCGGAAATACAGTTGTTATGAACATCTGACTGCAAACAAACGTTTCACTAAAAAATGATTGAATGAATTTAAAAGACATTAAAAGAGCAAGAAAAAGTTGCTCTTAAGCAAAAATTCCATATCTTTCAATTTATTGCAATCTGTGTTTTTGCCCAACAAATGTAATCTCATATTGAAAATACTATTCCAGCTAGTTATCATTCTATCTACAATCTTATTTTTCAATACGAGATTTATTAATTTGTTTCTATTGAACATATAAATGCAACCCTCAGAACAAAAAACGAGTAACGTTTTTCGAAAATGAAGGATGCAGGCTAGAACATATGCACATACAGTACAAAAAATAATCACGGAACAAAAAACCAACATATGCATACAGATCATAATTATGAAGAAATAATTAGAAATTAAGAGAATAGTGATATAGAAATTTGGTAATTCAATTTCAACAAAGCTAATTTAAAAGCAATCCAATTCTGACTACTTAATGAAAATGAATAATTTGAGAAATATTTATGTTGGCAAATTTCAACTATATATAGCCCTGCTGTTGAAAAATAAAGGTGTTGAAAAACAAATGTGAAACAAAATTTTTAAATCGAATCTACTACTTTTTGAAAATTTAAATGCGTATGTCGATGCAAATTATCAAAAATGAGTTCATTAGATGTAACTATTGTTTCACTGCAATAACTCGAATATTCTTTGTTGAGTTTGAAATTTTTTCGATCGAAAATACAGTTAGACTTACAGTTGAAAATTGGAAAGAAATTACTAACCTGATTTACTTGAAGGCCAGAAGAAAAATGTCGCTGGTATAAGGATTAAGGCGTAAAAAGATACTAGTACGTAATAGAAAGTGTTACCAACTTCATCATATTCAAACTGTGCGCGGCCCATTACCAAATTTCTGCAAATAACAATAGAAAATGTTAGACAAGCTGTGCACAATATAGAACTGATTCCTAACATTTTAACTGTTTGAAATCAGTACTGTTTTTAGCCTTTCTACAGCTCAAGATGTATTTAAATCAAAGCCAAAGAATATTATTCTCGTTACTTGAACTGGATAATTCTTGAGCTGAAATTTCAAGACTAAAGCTAACTAATGAAAAGATTGCCCTCGTGACATTTTTCATTATATCCCCTAACAGAGAAACGTCTCATTACAAGTGGCGAGTGATAGGTGTCAAATCGAGTAATCACTAGCTATCAGGCAAGCAAATCATAAAAGTATCCAACTTTATAGGTCAACTTGATGGAAATATAGTGTAGTGACAATACTTTTTAATTCGTTTCTGTTGACTGCCAACTGGAACTACAGTCACTTATATTGATGCTTCTTAGCACTACTGTAGACACTTTCAATAATACAGCAATATTACTCGCCAATTCCCAAATTAGCCTAAAAATCCGCAGACCTCTGTAAAAACCCTCAGCATAGTGTAATCCAGTATTTGTATTGACAGTTCGTCTCTATGTGAAAATTAATCATCTCAATATCTTAATACATTTCAGTGGTGTCTTACAAATGTGTACGAATAAGTGTCGTTGTTGAATTCTTAACTGACATCACTTCTCTTTCTTGTACTTTCGTCTCTGCTTGCACTATCCATTCATATCTGCGTATATCTAAAAGTCGGGTCAAAAGTCTTAATTACTTTTTTTGGTAATAAATCAGTCGAAGCTAAAAAAATCTCGGCTTTCCATTATTTGTAATGCTTGTTTTGTACAGTTCTTTAGTTTGCTACGTTAAACGTTATTTCTGCTCTTAGTGCACGTATTTAGCACGTATATTCAGATTCTAACTGCACTCAGCAACTAATACTTCTATCTTGGCCTTATCTCTTACTTCCGTTCAAATAATTCTAGGCTACATACTTGAAAAGTTTCAAGAATTAAAAGTCTCCTGGCTTACTTTTTGTAGTAACAAATGCTTTATTAAGACAGCTAGCTGAGTGTTTATAATTTTACTGACCAAAACATTTTATATATGGTTAGGATATGCATAAAATGCTTATTAAGTCGTTTAATGCTTCTTTATCGGGATGATTTCATAATATTATATTGGTATTCTTTCTCGTACCAATCCATTATATCTTACTTTTATATACTATTCTTATTCCATAAATGGTTAATTTTACAGTTCTGCCAGCTTTGCTACTAACTTACTCGTACCTTTACTTACTTATTGTATCATCCAGTTTTGCTTTTGTAACCAGAATTCTTTTGCAATATTGTATGTCTGATCCTCATTAAATTCATACTCTTTTTCCTTTCTCTCTCCAAGAACAATTTTAAATTCTATCCTTCGCGGCAAATATTGACATCAAACAACGACCTGCACATCAATTTCATCGATTTATTGATTGAGTCAGAGAAAGAGGGGCAATATTGTGAAGCAGAGAAGTTGGAGCAACACCGCTGAGTTACGCACTACATTGTGCTCTCTTGTCGAGACGCGTGTGCGGCGCGGCAGAGGTGTTTGTGAGATGTTGCTTCTTACCTTACCTATCTTTCCCGAGATTCCTCGACATGCCAAAGCAGCAAGTTCTCGTAAGGCTGAGGGAAAATTTTTCTATTTCTTAAATTAATAGTCCTTTAAATCACATTCATTTCATAGTAGCCTTCCACGCATTTATTCTTCGGTAATTAACTGTAAATATGTTTTTAATCATCAGTAGTTGCACCATAAACTGATTTGGTTACTACAGTTTTTCTTCTTGTTTATGCAACAAAAGTATTCATTTTTCAAGACTTGCTAAAGAAATTATTAACAACTTCATCAGGCATATACAGAGCCTGCTAATGTAATGCTAAATAATGTAATTACAAAAATAAAAATCCCTTCTGTTTGTTAAAATATTAATACCAACTTATATGAACATAAACATTCTATATTCACTAACAGTTTTTTTCTTTCACTATTCCGGAAACTCTTATTTTCTCATTGTTGTTATTCGCTGCAACCAGTTTTCTATATGCTTTCGAAAAAATTTTCTTTCCAATACATCAATCTAAATATTTTTTAAAATTTAAAACCTGAAACTAATTTTGCTCTAAAGTTTCAAACAAATGTTTACGAAATTTGTAACTGACCCTTACACAGAGATAAAGTTACTGCATGGTGCTGTGAAATTTTTTAACAAATTCCAAGTCGTAATGCAGAAATATCCACTTCCCATTGTTTTATCAGCCAAATTTTATACGCATTAAGCGTTATAGCAACTACCGTTTTTCACTACACGAATGTACTACACATTTGCTGCAAATTTATTAAATATTAAATATATTGTCTAAAAATAGACTTTTCCAGTCCTTCTCACATATATACAAAACGGCGGTTTTTTTTTGATTTCTATCATTTAAGCACGAAAAGACAAACGTCCAACAATTAGAAAGGTTGTAAGACGTCTGTTGATGAAGTTTAATCATGCGAAAAGCGTAACGAGAAGTCGTGATACAATAGTTCTTCTTTCAACAATTCGCCGACAGGCAAACCATCGGTTATACATTTTTTGAAATAAACACTGGCTGAAAAAGTTCTGCAAATTTTTATTTTTTGTCTGCTCGCATGATAATTTAATATAAAATGCACAAATTACATAATATACCTGCACTACTGATCTAAATTAAACGATTTTATACTCTCTTAGGATAATAATTATTTTAAATATAATTGTTTACATTTGCTGGTGAATTTCTGCATAAATCCTGATTGAACTCAAATTACAGTGATTAACATCTTCAGCTAAATATGTATAAATGACATTCATCTTAAATTACCAAACCAAGTTCTTTTATGACATTTTCTCGTGTAATACTCATTGGCGTCATTTTAAAGTTGGAATTTTATCGATTGGCTTATATTGAAATTAATGGTAATTGAACACTGCATCTAGAATCGTGACGGCGGTACCCCCGTTATACTTGTTTTTGAGTAATTATTTCTATTAGAATGATTTTAATGATAAATTTCTAAGTGAAGTTCAATTTGATTTTTACGAATTTAGAGGTCAAGATGTTGCCTTAGTATAGTGTGTTGGGTGCCAGGTAACGATTTTTTAGGTAAGGGGTTTGTTGTTTAGATTGTGAGATAGGGGTTTTTCATAATTGGGCGGTCGATTCTGACGTGCGGGATGAATTTTAACAGGGTAAAGTCAGTTGGATGAGATGAAGAAGTGAGCTGTGTACGTACAAGTTTCTTATTTCTTTTATAGGCTGAGGGTCAGGGTGTGAAAACTTGTGTGGTTGGTGGTGTGTATAGGGGCTGTATATCCTGGTCCTTTTGAAATAGAGAATAGGATGTCTGTTTTCCCTTTTAGGATATTGACATACTCCTGTATAACCGCATAATTGAGTTTACAGGGGTGTGGTCCCTCATAATATAACACCTTTAATAACTCATTTTCTGTTTCTTATTGCAACTAATAATTTCTATGAAACTAAATCGAAAGGTTATCACTTCTAAACTTTTTGAACTGTTAAAAAATATGCTAAATAATTAATTCTTAATCCAGAATTATCAAAATATTGCATTTGCGTTCATCTTGCATCTGGAATGTTTTTGAAAGAAAGGCGTTGATCTAAGAAACAGGAAGTATTGAATAATCGCGCATTATCATTAAATACAGACATCATCATCGGCCATCTCATTTTGATGGTTGAGCACAAGAAGATCAGCTAGTTTTATTTACTTCATTGTTGCTCAGTTTTTAATTTGCTTTGCGCAACATTCGTCTTCATATTTAAAATTTAACGAAATCAGTGAAAGCAAAACAATTGTTTCGCGAAAGTTAAAGTGGGCAATTGAATTATATTAAAAATGAAATGGGCAAAGTATGTGCACCATCGATATACATGCCTGCACAAGTTTGACCCTTCAAGGTGTGCATGAAGTGTATTAATAAATCAGGGCTAATACATACCTGGCCTGCTAAATTCACAGCCAAGCATTTACTAATGTAAAGTTTCTGTGATCTGGTATTTATTCTCTTCGTACTTTTTCATTTCATCGATAAGACTCTATTCAAATATATCGAGTTGATTTGAGAGAAATTCACTTATGACTTATCCAGTCTTACAAAAAGCCTAAGCTTGGTAAAAGTGCATGTGATCTTGTTCAGGCGTCATAGTCTTGACAACATCATGAACATAATAGCGAGTAATGTTAATTATTACTCAATAAAATTGGTCAAATAATGTTAACATGGCGCAGCATACTTTTCAGAAAAGAATGGGTTATTGATTGGCATATTTGTAGAAAAGTCGCTTGTGAATTTGATGTTACCAATATTAAGAGACGTGAGTAAGGATTAGTTGTAATTTAGGCAGTCTTAATGTCTTGGATAATTCGTTTGCAACGGTTGCCGTTATCGGCTAATGCGGCAGATATTCGAAGTTTTTTTGCGGGATTACGCATTCCGGATGGCGCAGTACATATCGTTGGTGGGCCTGATGGTGATGCGTTTATTGGTTTTGCCACAGATGAAGATGCTCGTCAGGCTATGCGATTTGATAATAGGCGTATACATGATCAACGCGTACGCTTGTTATTATCATCTCGTATCGAAATGGATGCTGTAATTGCAAAGGCTCGTGCTGGTGATTTGAATGTTGGTGTTGCAACAGTTGCTACTCCATCACCTAGACGTGATGAATCACCAGTTCCGCGTCCAGGTAGCGTGCAGCTTGCGTCCGCTTCTACAACCGATGGCTTTGCAAATCAGCGTATCACTCAACAAATTGTTACAGATGTATATGCAGCTAGAAATGGTGGACATGGACAACAAGATTATGCTAGAGGTACATTGATAGAAATTTTAAAAATATTCATCATCAAATTGTTCAAAGTTTTGGGTTCGATTACCTTACCAAATGAGTTGAAGTTTCTAATATTGAGATTGTGAAAAGTACCTAAATTCATTGGTAATGTTAATAGTAGAGATATTCTTCATCTATTTCGTCACTCTTAGTGGGGGGCACATTTATTAGGATAACAGTAAATGATTTGAAGCGAGAAACATGACTTTTTTGCTCTACCACAAAATCAGTATTTTCTTAATTTTGGCAAAACTATAAATTGTCCTTCACTAAATAACAGAGCACTGTAATGAAGAGGCAAACGATAAATTTAGCCTACAATGTTTATATTTAGAATAATAAACCTTGCATTCATTCTCATGGTGAACGAAGTGGGATGGTATTACTGTTATAAATTGTAATCTCAGGGTAATCATAAAAGCAAATGACTCGTTATATTTCTTTTTTGGTGGAAGATTTATCATATGATAAAAACGAGGTAAAAGATATTTACATACAAGGTCACTCAAATGGACTGTCATATAAATTGTCTTAAATATTTTTTTCTGCTAAATTACTTTCTGGTGTAGAGTATGCTAAGCATAACGTATTTATTATCAGTAGTGGAAATAACAGAATTAACTTTGAAAAAGACTTGTTACTCGCACATTATAAAAATTATTGCTGAAAGTTGGGGGTCAAAAAATTTCCATTTCATACACTTAAACTACTACATATATCTATGGTTACACATTCATTAAATAATTATTCTAGTAATTATTACCTCTGAAAGCTTAAATGCTCACTTATTTGTTACTCGAAGAGTTAAACTTTCTATGAAGAAATAAAATTCAATCTTGTTATATATTTGAAATTCATCCCAACTTTTGCCTTAGTGATTGGAGAAATTATTAGTATTGATTAATATCTGATTAAGTAACGTAAATTTATAACGATGGAGATTTCTTGCATCCTGACCTGTTCTTCCAAAGTTAATAAATTTGAAAAAATACTACACATTCAAATATTAAGCAGTGCATTTGGCATGCGTTGAGTATGCGCAATAATTAAATTTTGTTTTCGTTAGCGAGATCATATTTGCAAAGCATGTAAAAGCGCTTAAGAAATGAATGGTTGCATGTGTTGCTTTTTGTAAAGCTGTATGCAGTCATTTACCATAAGTTGAGCTTTAAACTGGGAGAAGGGAAGATTTATTCTACTCTTCTATTAAATGTTAAATGTTTTCAACACCTTAATGCTTTCCATCCCTTACATGGGAATGACGCAAACGTATTTTATTGTTCAGACTTCGAGGTAATATCATTCATTTATTACAAATTCAAATATAAGGTTTAATGAAAGTGTTACTATGCATAAGTTATAGCGCTGAATTTGATGGATAGTGAGGCGGTGTTCATGCCTTTTTAATGATTTAAATAAGGTTCTTATCAATACATAATTTCTCGAAGATATAATTTGTAATTAGTAGAAGTAATGAAGGTTTAGTCTGTTAATTGTACAATTGATTGCTCAGAATTTGGGTCCGCTCTCGTGTTTATTCTTTGATCACCAAACCATTTTGGATGGAAATATACAAAAGTAACCTTTGGTGATATTCTGCCAAATATGTTCCTGCACATATATGAGGGCATGCAGAAGTCAGTAAGAGCGCAAAGGTGTCAGTATGCGCTAGCAGCTGATTATATATTCATCCCCGGGACTAATTTGCACTCATTACCACAACTTGACATTATTTAGAATGCTCACATAGATCAACATCCTCCTGACTTCGTTCATTAAGATTTTATAGTTTAAATTAAAAATGATGAAGCTCTAAGGTGTGACTATTTATTTGAAAGAAGACATTGCTAAAATGTTGCATCTGAGGGGCATTAACATGTGTGTATTTAACGTTCAAGTCTGGGTCACATCTCTAACAGATCGCAAATCCAAATTGATATAATATGTGCACAACGCAAGCATGCAAGTTGTGTACTTACAGTTTATCCTCCCAATTCATTTCGCGCATGTTGCAACTCACGAACTCATGATAGAAGCATTGACTTTTACACACATTTATGAGACCTTTTATATGGAGAAAATTGACTTGGACCTTAAATATATTCATATTAATCCTATATGAATAAGGTTGAGGTTAAAGCTTTGTGGGCGGTACTGACGTCAGTTTTAGTAACGAGACAGAAGTGTTAACAGAATATGTCTCTAATTCCAAACAAAGCATACAAAATGGTAGGAGTAATTATCTTCATTGAGATAATAAGGAAAAATTCAAATGTATCAGTTTCATTGTTAAATTGAGTGCATATATTAGACCTGTTAAGGTATTAATTTCAAATATGAATTCACTAGTGAGAATAATGCATAAAGCCTGTAGTAGTCAGGCGTTAAATTTGTTTGCAACATTTGTTTCATTGGAGTAAGAATCAAGTATTCATATCAATGGCTAAAATCAAAACAGGAAAGACTTTTCTTAAGATTTTTAAGGTGGTTATTTATTGAAATATAAGTGGAGGTATGGTTTTTTAGGTAATCAAGCAGAAGATACGTGGGGTCGCACTGGAGATGGGTCCTTATCTGATTCATGGAAAAATGGTTTGCAAGGAAATTATGATTCTCGCATTGTTAATCGTCAAACAGCAACATCATCACATTCAGTTGCACCATGGCAAGATCCTAAAATGCTTAATGTACTCGGACATAGTATTCAGTCAACTTCTGTGTGAGTCTTGTTCATCTCTTCTTGAAGTAATCAATCCTGTTTCTTAGATTTCAACGTTCAAAATTCTCAAAAGTATCGTAAATAATAAATATACATAATTGGAATGCAAATCATTTAGTCACTTTAATAATTGAGTTCATTTTCATTTACAGATATCAGCAATCAAATCGTGAAGAACGATTTGGTCAGTATGAACAAGAAGGTGGCTTTCAAGGTTATAATGCAAGTGTGCAGGGAACAGTAGCTTCAACAGTATCTAGTGCTATTGCTCAAGTTCAACCGGTATCATATTTGCTCATTTTTTTTAATTCATTTTTTTCTATTGCATAGAAATTTCTCTAGAAAAAGTGAAACAAAAGGTATTTTATCTAGATCTATCAACAGACGAACGTTGGGACACCCTCAGTACTTCAGAGTCAAACATTACCGTTACCAGCATCAATTTCTGGTCTTATTGTACCACCATTACTTGCTAATTCCTTACCTACAGTTGCCACTTCAACACAGTCTACAGTTGGATTACCTGATGCATTTGTTCCACGTTATGCTGGATCAAATGGACCGATTTTCCCAGCTCTATCTACTCAAAAGTATTTTTTTTTATATCAGTAATGTTTTTAAACTATGATTCTATCTTTTCTTGATATCTTAGCATTTTAATTACTTCAGGCATAAATTTATTCGATTTTAATGCTACTTGATCATTTTCCACATGATTTCATATGGTGACCGATTTATTGTAATTAAAAAATATGACTCTCTCTCAGATATTGCTTTATTTTAGCGAATTAACAGAGACAAAGGAGAACTATTATATCCAGCTTACTCGACTTCCTTCAGAACTTTTGCGACCATCGGCACTTGAACATTTTCTCCGCCCATCAGTTCCCCTTACTTTATCATCAGTTAAAGTTGTGTTCGATCCCAAAGGTTGCTTTCATTGTCCGTAAAAGTTTAGTATTCTGTGTATTATTCTCTTACAATTTAGAGTAACGGAATCTGAAATCAGAGAATATGTTAAACTTTTTGTCAAGGTAACGGTGTAGAAAGTCTTGAAGTAAAATAACTGAAATATCTCCTAATTTTTTATGATGCATAACCTTTTATCCTTTGAACATTAATCTTTTTTTGTGAGCATTGCATTAATTAAGATATATTAATTATTAATTAGGTCCAATAAAGATTTTAAGGTTTTGCAACTTTTATCAAATAATTTCTTCAACTTTTTAAATTTGACTCGTTGAAGGTTTTCCTTTGCACTCGCTGGTTCGTTTCGAAAACTCCAAGGATGCCAAAAATGTATTGCACAGGGATGGTGAGCAAGGCATCAGGTAACATTGAGATGCTAATTTTTAATTTTCTCTTCCTATAATTTTTCATATACAGCTATTCAACAGACTTTTTTTAACGCTGCAGAATTCGATCATGCTCCAAGAAAATATTCGATGAAGCAGTAGATGGCAGTTTACAAGTTCCGCCAAATTACCTTCAGATCTCGAAAGATGGCAATTTTCATCCAGAGAGAAATTCTCGTGTTCCACCTGCTTCACGTCATTATCGTAGTCCTGTATGCTATCTTCTTCGAAAATGTTTTTAACAAATAATAAAGTCTATCACCAGTTTTCTTTCATTTGGACATGTATTTTGTCGACTTATTAGAAACACAGTTAAATTATTCAATATTTAGCTATTTACTTGACTTCAATTGCATCTTAGGAACGACGTGATTTTGATGGACGATATGATGAACGTCCTCGTATGGCTCGTGAATTGGATCGTTTTCGTGGTCCTAAACACGGTCGTTCGCGATCTCCGCGAGATTATCGAGACTACCGGGAAGTAAAAAGACGTGGTGAATGTGGACGTTATTGCATCGAGTTTACCAATTTACCATTTAGAGTGACGGAACCTGAAATCAGAGAGTATGTTAAACTTTTTTGTAAAAATAGCAAAAAAATTGTAAATTGAAATAAAATAACTGAAAAATCTCTTGAATTTTTCACATACTTAACCTTCTGTCAAATTTCATCAGTTAAGATAATGGTTAAATACACATTTAAAAATTTTTAATCCCTTAAAAAACGTTTGATTTTTTCTACTAAATATGATTTATTATGAAAAAATTATTGATGACTTCAATAAATTTTAGATTTCTTAGTCCTCGTTGTGAACCAGTAAAAGTAACTCGTGTTTACAATGAAGATGGTCAAGCATCAGATCGGTGGATCGCTGAATTCACTACATTCGAACAAGCAGAGAAAGGCTATCGTGTTCGAGGCAAAGTAGGTGATCGACCGATTCGTGCCAAAAGGTTTGTTTGACGTTTCGTCATTGTGCTTCAAAAATTTTTTTAAAAGTTAGTAAATGATAAATATTAGAGATGCTATATGATGTTGTACACAGATTGAATAAGGAAGATGAAACAAAAGGTTTGAGGCAGTATGAAGTAGGATTGTTTATTTAGATTAACGAATGAAGACGCTGACCAGTTGTTGGCAATACCAGATAGGTTCGGAAGGCAAAAGAAGGAAGAATTTGAACGGAAACATGGAGAATCAATCATAGCTCCACTTCTTGATTTACCTAACAGGACTTCTGAAACAGGTTTTCATTTCAAAGTTTCTTCCAGAATCAGTCGTAGAAGCACTGGTTTGGATAAATTTTTTTTTTGTGATCCATTGAGCACAGACATACAGAAAGTGTGCTTTATTTGATAGTCTTAATCAAAGATTCAAAAATTCATTTTTTCAAAATTTTCTGAAATTCAGGTCGAGGTGGTCGTGGACGAGGGGGGTTGTGTAGAGGTGGCCTTCTACCAACATACCATGGTGAGCGTGGATTAGCAGAGGTACAAAGTTCTAGTGGTTTAAATGGGACAGCAAGCACTTCTTCCGTAGCACCACCTCGTTTCCCCGCGTTCCGTGGAAGTCGCATGCCAGGTTGGATCTGATCAGTATTATTTTGTGCATTCATTCGAAATCAGACTCCATTACTATTTTCATTATTAATTTTTAGGAAGTCGACCACCACGTCCACCACTTATTTCTCCACCTTCGTTTTTCGGTACAACGACACCATCCACAATACGGCAGCGTGGTCCACCTCCATCCAACCGTGGCCCACCTCTTCTTCGAGGTCCTCGTCCACCAACATTTCATCCTCCAAACAACGGTCCAGCTGGACCAATTCCGTCCATTCCACCTCCAAGTGTAAAGTCATGCATAATGATTGAGAACGTTCCTGATAGTAAAAATGATTCGGATGTTGCCATTTTGTTGAAATTAAATCAAACAGTACGAGGTTAATTATTAAATTACTTATGTTTATATTGTTAGTAGTATTTTTCGTCAATAAAATCTCGGTCTTTGTAATAAGTGATTTTTTTAATATTATGGTTGGCAGCAGTTGTCAAAAATTGTCTTGCATTTTTTTTAATTTTTATATCTCTATTAATAGCTTTATTTAAGGTACACTTCGAAGGGCCGTTGATGGGGTATACTATGTTGATATGAATACCATGGATGAGGCTACAAAAACTGTCCAGTTGTTTAATGGATTAAAGCTTGGCGATGTTGCCATCACTCTCACGGCAATTACTCGGCAACAGATGCAGTTGGGTGTTGAGAAAAAAGTTGAAGTGGTAGGCACAAGAATATTTGTTCTCATAAGTATTTCTAATTTTTGTCTTTTCTTTCTCATGAATTCAATTTTAGAACAGAAATTGTAGATTTTTAATTCGATTTTTTTGATTTACTTTTTATTTGACTTCTTATTTTGATTTAATTTCTCACCATTTTACTAAAACTGCATGAGATCAAATTAATTTTTTATTGCCGATGAACTAATTATAAAACACTGAGAAAAATCAAAATTTAGGTTGAAATGTTAGAACCAGAATTGATAGCATCAGTAGGAGAACCAGGCACTGTTATTAGTTGTCATGGTTTTCCTGCCAATGTCACATTGACCGATGTAGCTCAGTTTTTTGACAAGTATTCACTGGTGGAAAGTTCAGTGAGAATAAAATTGGATGACAGTGGAGTGCCTACCGGAGAATGTCTTTTGGCTGTTGGCACTCCACAGGTTCGTACATTCAGTCATGACAGATTTTTAATTCTTTCTAAAGATTTTTCACTATGTTTTTGAAAATCATCCAACGTGTTCACGGGTAAAATGATAGACATTTTGTATTAAAATTTATGGTCATGTCGAAGAACAGTTTTTTTTTAATCACAGGAATTCTTGTAATTCTTAGAGAGTAAATTTAAGCATTTTTAGTGATGTGTAGAAAAATATTCATTAAACAATTTTCGAATTACAAATGTCAAATTTTAGGAAGCTAGTAAAGCAGTAATGCTTTTGAGTGGTCGGAAGCTCGCTGGTTCAACGATCACGATGTCTGTCGTCCGAGCAGCAACCAAACAATAATTCATCGTAATTAAATATTCCCAACTGCCTTGTAATTAAATTTAAAACTTATGTTTAGAATCTGAGAATGCTATGAGCAAGTCATTTCTGAACATTTTATTTTTATATGTTTGTAACCAAATGATTACTTGATGATGTTTTTCTGCAGTTAATCGTTTATTCGTAGTCTGAAGTTATTACATGTAAAATTGGTTGATTTTAAAAAAAAGCTTCATTTTGAATGACTTTGTCTAGTTTAGAACATTGTCAGATTTTAAGAAAATAGTTTAATGTTAGATCATCCACTGTATTGGTTACTGATGTTTGAAATTAAGGGTTAATTGAGTTATAAATCGTCTAGCTTGTACTTCAGATTAGTTTATATTCTCACGTTTTTTAATACTCCATTTTCGTTGCTTTTATCTTGTTTGTGACATGATTCTATCCTCTTTGGGAACGTTACTGTTTTCTACCGATCTCTGGGCAATTATTGATTTGATTAGTTTCAATATTTTTTGTGATAAAATGTTTACCTAGCCTTCTTTGCTCTGCAATCTTGCTCCGCACTTTTCGTATTTTTTTTGTTATACTCATGTTCCTAATTTCAGGTTTTTAGTTAATTAAAATTAACACATTAGGTTAGTTGCATTATTGAATATGAGCTAAATTGATGACTGTCCTAAGTACGTAATATAAGGAGGCAGCTCTCGTGTTTTTTCACTCCATCATCACTTGTTTTAATTTTACAGACGGCTCTTTCTGTTTTATGCATAAATTTCAAGTGTTGAAAACGTGTTTAGTGCAGCGTGTATTTCAGCTAAGAGTTGTACACCGCTATAAGTTCTTATATATTTATAGAATATTTCTTTATCTCCTTAATAAGTAATAACAATTTCGCTCTTTCTTTTTACATGAAGTGGTAAGTTTGAAGTATCTGGAAGTAAGCTACGATATAAGTTAACAGTTCATTTGATACTATTTTAGAACGATGAACTTGGGAATCTAAGAAATCGTACCATAGATACATTCATTTTTTGATCCATTGGAAGCTTTATATGTGATAAACATTTATGTACTAAATTCTAAATTTATTTTGTCATTATAGCCATTAAAAGCATACTTGAATATTTTTTTGGAATGAATAGTACTATGCATTATAATTTGTCAGTTCAGCTAATTAGTGTTACGAATATTGAGCATTCAGTAATGTTTAATGAATTCAATGACTAGTTGCAAGAAAATCTTGGATTCTGGACATCAGTTAGATTTACTGGTGAGAATTAATTAAGTGATTTCTTGACTAAGAAATCACTTAATTAATTCTCACCAGTAAATCACATATCTTAAACATTATTTGTACAAGGTCCGCTTCAATAATCACATATTTCAAATTGCTCTACCACTATGGTTAGATTTAACATTTTTTGACAAGATTACGTTGTGCATTACTTACCTGGACATAAGATTTATTCTCTAGTAGATTAACTATTGAAAACTTATGCCGTTTTTTGATGGCAAAGTTCTGAAACTGTAATGTTTCTTCCCTCGTGCAACAATTTATAGTTGTTATCACAGAAATCAGTATTAATTACTGAAAACACAATAACTAATATTAAGACCAAATTCCACAACGAAACTGCATTTATCTTATGTTTATTTTCGAACGACCTCATAATAAAACATCGCATGAAATGCAATTCATAAACTCATCTGTATATTTATTATGCAAATTTTATCTTGTAGCATAGAAATCAGTATTACAACAAAATCAATGAATTAGCGTTCAAAAAAGTTTACGTAAGCAGTTCTGATGGATTGCAGTACTAAGAATATAATAGAATAGTTTAAGAACGAAGTTTTAGGTGCTATGTTTGACCAGTATTAATTATTATGACAATCCAGTGATAATTCAAAGCTCATTATCAGATTGAGTTGATTTGAGATTGCAGTATTGATGGAATACAGTTGAATCATTAATCTGTTGAATGGTGTAAGCATTGAGATGCTCGAAGATATTACTTACAGCATTACGTCGAAGCATTCTTATGGTTCCAGGATGCAAAATTGTTTTGCAGTCATCATCCAGGTAGCATTTCGCAAGCATTTCATTAATTCCCATTATTGTAAATTCGTTTTCTTTTGACAATGCATCAAGCATTGCTGTAGGTTCTGATGATGGCGCAAAACTTGACGTCATTTATTAATTTCTGAAATTCGTTTCATTCACTAATGATTCCATAATAAAAATAATAAATAAATAAATAAATTAATAATAATAATAATGGTAACGACACTGTTAAAATCATATTTTGAATTAATCCCTTATGTAAGACAGGTTAAAACTGTATTAATAATTTCAGTTCAAAAATAATTTGCAATGCAAGAGCAAAATAAAACTATACTACTGATTGTTAGCAAGACTCAAATTATAATAACTTTGAATTAACTAACTATAAACTTGACTTCTGAAAAATCAATACAGATCAGTTGACACCAACAATATTAGAAGAGAAGAATACACAAGTGGTATGTGTGTGCAAACATAAATACATGCGTGTGATAATGAGATCAAATATTTTCTCCAAAAAATTATAAATCCATTCATTCACTCACTTATTCGTCAATCTATATTGCGTTAAGTTTCTTAACGAAAGCATTTCTACCTTTTACACGTGACGTCAGAACTGCTTACGTAAACTCTTTTCGACTCTTCATGCAACAATATCCCCTATTGACGAAATACGAGATTTTTTTGATTGGGTAATTGCATGTAAATAATATTTCTGTTACGTATTACTTTGTATAATCTTTTAATGCAAATTTAGTAAAAATGATCTGTACTGAAGTGTTAAATCGCTATAATCTCTCTTTTTTTTAACAAAAATGTTTATAATTGAATTTTATTTTTTATTCTCAAATGCTATCCAACTTCATAGACAATTTATGAAATGTACATGGTGATCACTTTTATCACTTATATTTGAATTTTAGCTTGCAAGGTAATTAGTGGTAGATTCGAGCTGCAAGGGTAAATACTGTATATTCAGTTTGAAATAGCATATATTATAACAAATAAACAAATACTTCAAAGATTAATTGGTCTTACAAGTACTGTTTTTTGACAGATATTTAAATTTACAGAAGTAAGATGATAATTTTTAGGTGTATATCTATCTATCCATTTGCATGGCAGAAGCCTTTCAGTTAGATTGATATTCTGGCAATCAATAGTTTAGATCAAATAATAGTGCCTTCATTGATGGATTATTTCAGTAGTCACAAATACAAGTAAGCATTTGTATTCTTTCTATTTTATTTAATATGTATTGCATTGATGCTAAGTGTATACTACAGTTTTTATTGTCAAAATTTTTATGCGAAAAAAAGAATTGCTCTGCTTTTTAGTACTTAACCAAATAACTGAGAAGCAGTTATTTCTCTTCTTTTAGTGTGAAGTGTGAGAAAAAATATTTCCTACTACATTTCATGCATAATGAAAAAATATTAATCAGAACAAGATTTTTACTGGAGCAAAGCATGATAATAGTGATTTCAAATCATTACAAAATTATGCAAATTACTATTTTATGGTATCATGTTTTGTAAAATCATTGTCATTTAATAACGGTAGAAAACTTATCAAATCTTGACATAAAGATGTTCTTCATTTAAAATTAAATTATCTTATAGAAAATGAAAAGAGATAATTTTTATAGACTTTTTCGTATAATGTGAGAATGATCGATCCAATATGTAGTATTCTATAACGAAGTACTTACTTATACGAGTCAGTTTTAAAACTTTTAAATGAGATCAAATGTTGTATTAAATTGATTTAATATCATTTCTACTACTATAAATCACTATACATAAATTGAAAATCAGTCTAAAATGTATGATTCCACAATGTATTAAATTGTTTGCCTTATATAATAGACAGAAATCATCACACAAATGAAAAAGAATAAATGGCGTGTCTCTGTAAAAAAAAAAACAGGGATAAAGCAAAGTAGAAGTACATAACTATATATCATGTACTTAACACCTGATGTTAATTTATAAACTACAATGAAGTTATTATCTTGGATAAACTATGTAGCAAATTTTTGTCTGAAATTATATAACAGTTAAAAAAGGCTGCGACTCGTATCGAGAACTTTTCTGTATAACCTAATTGAACTATCTAATTACTTTTGTAGGCTGTCTGACAACTGTTAAATTGTTTCAAGGTTTACTTTACTTTAAAAATTTTGCCAATTTTCTCAACTTGTACAAATCATGTTTGAGAAATGAATTCAAAATAATACTTGGACCTGAAAAGTCAAGTTTACTGCATTATTTTTGGAGCTTTGAATGTTTTTGTGACTGTTTACTCTCTTCAACTATATATTTTCATTGGAAAAACAGAATAATCCCAAGCGTGATGGTATTGGGAAACTTAAGATATTTTGCTCACGACTATTTAGTTATACAACTCACACCATACTAACGTCATGCTATGGAAGACAGTTATATATCTATAACAAGTTTCAATTAGCAATAACTGTTTACAAGAATAAAACTGATACCGAAGAGTAAGCACTAATATGAATGCTTCTTGCTTATTTTCTCATATTTCTTGTATTCAAAAACCAGAAATAGTTTTCCAAAAAGACTGGTTCAGATTGCTGCATGCAAACAAAGTATATTGTGAATAACAACACTGTTAACTTTTATGAAAATCTATCACAACCATGTAATATCACTCTACTTATATTTTTAATACAAAGTGAAGGATCACCACAGGCTGGTCGGACACATTTTCAGATCTTAAGAAATAGTTACCACTGAAAAAAAAAATCAACACATCGAAAAAGCTAAAAATCTAACAGATCATTGCCAGTTTAGTAATAGAATGATTCTACTGGTTTGTACTAAAAAAATAACATCAAATGAATTCGTAGGTACAAAGGCCTAGCGCGGTAACAGAATAATAGAAGCTTATATATATACTCACCGAAGCTATTAGCAAATCACACATTCTGGAGAAACAGGAACTAGTTGACTTTTGTATAAAAATATAGAAACCTCGACTCCCCAGTCATCTGGTCAGTTAAATTTCTGTCTTCAGCTTATCCAATAACGTCTCTTAAATTTTCAATTTCAATAACTAAGATTTCTTCCTTTCCAGAAACACCCTGATCGATGCTGAAGAAATCGACAACATAGATGACGAACAAGTGACTCCGCTTAGAATGCCATATAACCAAAAAAATATGTTATTAGCATGTTTTAGTGTGAGATCAATTTGCGTAATAGTCACTACTTCCGTTGTTTCGTATGCTAGTTTTGACAAGTAACAGTTCAATCCTTTTCTATGGAAACATATAGCACAAGATGAAAGAAAAATATCAAATAAACACACAATATGAGAACAATGAAAAGATCAAAATTTCTAGGAAATACACAAAGTAGGTAAACACTGAATGCCTCTCAACAAATAAAACAGTGATACCAGCTGAATCTTCGAGGAATGCTTGCAAGTCAGAAACTTTATCCAAAACACACCGAAGTAGGCCACTCTAATTTATCCACATAACAGAAACAAATGTCGAATACTTGAAGGAACTGTTTTCACATATGTACTCTGTTAACTGTTTTCACATATGTACTCTGTTAACCCGTAGCTTGCTGTGCTCGTTTTGTATACATACAATCAGCTTTACCTGTTACACACTCTTTGGTAACGTGAACACATTCAATATCACTCCCGGGTACCATGAACTTTGCTTCAAGCAGCACCTGAGTAATTTTCTTATTTGAGAAAGTCAACAAAAGTTCTATACAACAAACTAA
The DNA here is from genome assembly GCA_900618365.1 of Thelazia callipaeda. Classification (NCBI taxonomy): domain Eukaryota; kingdom Metazoa; phylum Nematoda; class Chromadorea; order Rhabditida; family Thelaziidae; genus Thelazia; species Thelazia callipaeda. The sequence continues at coordinate 66,798 of UYYF01004495.1, forward strand.
TATTCAGCAAAAACTCTTTAGAAGTAGGAAATTTGCAAACCTTTTCCACAATAGAACGTAAGGCACGCGCTCCAGTTTTACGTTCTATTGCAAGCGCAGCAATTTCGTCCAATGCATCTGAAGAAAAAGATAGATCCGCACCATCCATGGCAAATTCTAGCTTCTTTTGAGCAAGTAATGAATTCGAAGGTTCAGTTAACACCCTTATAAGCATGTCCTGAAATCTGATCTCTGAAAGTGTGCCACATAAAGTAATTGCAGACGAATAACTTCCGAACATCTGATCTATTAAATGACAACAAAATAACAAATCTAATAAAAATAGAGAATATGTGGCACACTTGAAAACTATAGAAAGTTCAAGAAAAAAACTAAATTGGATCTCCAAAAGTAAGCACTTACAAAGAATGAAATAAAGCTACTATTTCAAACTATATCATGATTGTAAAACACCTTATCTAAACTGTGGAACGGTACAATAACTGGGAAGCGTCCTACAAGTTCAGGTACAATTCCAAAAGTAATAAGATCTCCCTGATCTGCCTGCCGCAAAAGGTAGTCTCTTTTTTTCGAAACAGTTGCTTCTAACTTATCATCATCGGTAATTCGCTGTGTTCCAGACCGTACGCCTAAATGCTCAATTAAAAAGAATAACTTAGAATTTCATATGAGTGACAAAGTTATGTATGAAGGTTCAAAAAATTGATGGAAAAGATTAGAGATCAACAAAACATGAATCCCTGAATCAAATGGCAAAAAACGAACCTAAGCCAAGTGTTTTTTTATCTAATCGTCTGCCAACTATACGGTCCAAAGCAGTAAAGGCACCAGATGCAACAAACAAAATATCTGTGGTGTCAACCTGAACTAATTCCTGTTGTGTACTCACTGATTTACGAATGGTTTTCACATTTACAATTGTTCCTGTAATGGAGCTTTTCATGAAACAAAAAAAAACAAAATTGCAAAAAAGCTAAAGCTCAACATGGTTTCAAAATACTAATAATAGTTATATTAAGATCGGTGATAAACATGTGGATGACAGCAAATACTTTTACTTAATCCGTACATTGAAAAAAATACTCCTACA